>JAACJT020000154.1:0-21573 GCA_009936485.2 Gymnarchus niloticus | reverse complement strand
GTGGTGAGGTCTGCGGTAGGAGTGATGGATGCGTTCAAGGTAGAGGTGGGATTACATCAAGGATCAGCTCTGAGCCCATTCTTATTTGCAATAGTGATGGACAGGCTGACAGACGAGATCAGACAGGAGCCCCCATGTACAATGATGTTTGCAGATGATATTGTGCTCTGTAGTGAGAGTACGGAGCAGGTTGAGGAGACCCTGGAAAGGTGGAAATATGCTCTAGAAAGGAGAGGAATGAAGGTCAGTAGGACTAAGACAGAATACATGTGTGTGATTGAGAGGGAGGTCAGTGGAATGGTGAGGATGCAGGGAGTAGAACTGGTGAAGGTGGATGAGTTTAAATATTTGGGGTCAACAGTTCAGAGCAACAGGGACTGTGGAAAAGAGGTAAAGAACAGAGTGCAGGCAGGGTGGAGTGGGTGGAGAAGAGTGTCAGGAGTGATTTGTGACAGACAAGTACCAGTAAGAGTGAAAGGGAATGTCTACAGGACGGTAGTGAGGCCAGCTATGTTATATGGGCTGGAGACAGTGGCACTGACATAAAGACAGAAGGCAGAGCTGGAGGTAGCAGAGTTAAAGATGTTAAGATTTGCTTTGGGTGTGACGAGGATGGACAGGATTAGGAATGAGTATGTTAGAGGGTCAGCTCAGGTTGGACGGTTTGGAGACAAAGCCAGAGAGATGAGATTGCGTTGGTTTGGACATGTGCTGAGGAGAGATGCTGGGTATATTGGGAAAAGGATGCTGAGGATGGAGCTGCCAAGCAAAAGGATAAGAGGAAGGCCAAAGCAGAGGTTTATGGATGTGGTGAGAGAGGACATGCAGGTTGTTGGTGTGACAGAGCGGGATGTGGAGATGGAGACTGTTGGTCCGCTGTGGCGACCCCTGATGAGAGTAGCCGAAACAGAATACAATTCCATTCAATTTTATTTATATAGCGCTTTAACACAGCGCGGTCACAAAGCGCTTTACATAGTCCCGGGCCCACAGTCCCCAGAGAGTAAGCCAAAGGTGACATTGGCAAGGAAAAACTCCCTCAAGAGGAAGAAACCTTGGGAGGAGCCAAACTCAAAGGGGAAGCCTGTCCTCCTCAGGCCAGCACCAGGCAGGACAAATTAATGAGTCCAAGTAGAACAATAGGTATAAGAGGACAAGTCTTGTATCCGTCTGGGGGACAGCGTGGTCTTGCCGGTTGCAGTCCAGTAATCACAACAGGTTCGGTGGCTCAGAAGGCAGCAAGCAGGTCAGACAGGACAGCTGAAGTTGAGGGTGATGATGATGATGATGATGATGTTTGCCAAACATTGCTTGTAAGCCGATTTTTTTCTACTTTTCACTTTTAGCTTCAAGTAAAATGTAAGTAACATGAAAGCTTTGAATACGGTGGTTCTGCACTGTAGTTCTGTTGAAGAAACAAACAATGTCAGCACTACTCCTGTGAAGCGAGAAAAAATGGCCATGCCACTGCATAAGGAGGGACATGTTTGACCTTGGTGAAGCAAGAGGGCAGACAGGTGAACAGCTGGTGCCATGTACCTCACATCCTGAAGAACGTGACCTGCTGTGACTCCAACCAGGATGTACCACACACCCTGAAGGGCGTGACCTGCTGTGACTCTAGCCAGGATGTACCACACAACTGTGAACATACACGTAGCACCCAAGTATGCAAGTGGTTTGTAATGTAGCTCTGGGGGCCAGGTTCCACTGTGTTCTGCATTAAAGCAGGGCAATACGTAGCATGGAGGTTAACAACATGAGCTTCAGAGTTCTGCTGCTGTTAATTATATCATGGTTCTTATAACTGAATATTTCACTGAGAAGAATATATAAAGGTAGCTCAGTGGTTAGCACTGTGGTCTCAAAACTCCAGGGTTGCATATTCAAATCCAGGGATACTTCCAGGTGGTGGACTGAGCCGCCCCGACTTTATTAACTTCTAATTTGACTGGTACTAAAACAATATTTTTTTTTTAATTTTTGTATGACCTGTGGGCCATGCAAGCTACCTAGACACAAGTTGGGGACTGATCACCCCTGGCTGGGTCGCCTGGGCGAGGGTGTATGATGTTGAAAGACCCAAAACACCCGATGACCCCAGGTTACATCACTGATGATGTGTCTAGGCTGCACTGCAAGGTGTGTGTTAAAATCAGTTTGCCAATCTGTCAGAACAGTCCCCCCCCCCTCACTTAAAATGGTTTAGAACCATAACCACTCTTCAAATCCAAGCTCTATCAGTGTGATACTTTATTGTCATGAAAAGGTGTCCCTAAATTTGGTTCAAGGTGCCCCATGCTTTCTGATATAGGCACATTGCCACCTTCTCAGTAAAACAGATGAATTTCCAGTTGAAAAAATGTCAGTCAATTTGGATAAGCTAAGCAATCTTATTAGAAGAGGCCTTAATGTAATGCCAGTTTGCTTAGTGTGACAAGTCTTTTCTAGAACATTTTTCCACAGAAAATATTGCTGTAGGCAGCCTTACACCACAGACAGCCTAACTGTCAAGAAAGTGGATTTGTTGCAGGTTTTTATAGGTTTTGTGCTATTGTACCTTTGAGAAAGATACAAACTAAATAGCTTGATGACAAAAGATCCACCTATACATTATTAACAGGTGCAACAGTATTCCATGTAAATAATAATAGCATTTCTCATGTACAGTAGACTATTCCCCAAAGGAGAGCAGTTAAATAATCTTAATGAGCTCAAGTTGCAGAATGCTATTGAATTCTGTAGCCTCACTATCTCTAACTGGCACATCCATCTGAACTGAAAAAGAAAGGTCCTGACTTTTGCATTATGACTTTTATGTCAGTAAATTCATGAAATTAACTGTGGACAGATTAAAGGGCATCAGAAGTGATTTTCACTGCACATTTCTTATCACCACTGATGTGACAACATGACATTTATGAGATAGCCTGTTACAAGATACATGTTATTCAAGATGAACAGATCCTGAGCTTAAGATGAAAACAATTAATACATTTCCAATAAGCCCATTAGTACAAAGGATTATGGTAATCTGCATCCTAGCTCTCAGGGGGATAGGTTATTTATTAGTTCCAAGAGTGAAAAAATATACATTGGGCTGCAGAGTATTCTCCCACAGAGCTCCGCAGCTGTGGAATGGTCTTCCAACAGCAGTGTGGGAATCTGTCTCAGTCTCCATCTTTAAGTCTAGGCTTAAAAAGCACCTCTTCACTCTACAGAGACCTTAGGTGGTTACTCACTCCCCAACTATATGCTGAGGTGTAGAGCTGGGTGGAAAGCGGTGCCATTGGCTTTAGCTGAACTGTTCTGTCACTCCTGCTTCGCATGTACTGTGTGTTGTTGGAGAGCTGGCGTTCAAGGATTCCTCATGCCTATGTCCCCATTGGCCTCTCCCTCATAGTTATATATAGTCATGCCGGGGCCCTTGCTATTTTGTTCCCCATTATTTGGCCACCTTAAATCGCTGCTCTACTCACATACATTCTCTTTCCCCTGTGCCCCCTTTTTTTGGGGTGCTTCCCTCGGAGGTTCGCATTCAAGAGATCTTCGTATCGTCTGCTGGCCTACCACGCCCTCCCTCCACTTCAGCTGTTCAGTCTGACCGGCTTGCTGCCTTACGAGCCACCAAACCTGCTCTGATCACTGGACTGCAACCTCCAATGCCCTGTTGTCCTCCTGACTGATACAGGATTTGTTCTTATTTGTATCTATTATTCTGATTTGTATGAATTAATTTGTCCTGCCCGATGCTGGCCTGAGGAGGATGGGCTTCCCCCTTGAGTCTGATTCCTTCCAAGGTTTCTTCCTTCTGAGGAAGATTTTCCTTGCTATTGCAGCTATTGGCTTACTCTTTGGGGACTCTGGGCCTGGGACTATGTAAAGCGCTTTGTGACAGTGCTTCTTGTTAAAGCGCTATATAAATAAATTTGAATTGAATTGAATCTCAGGGAATGCAGGGTATAACATCGGATGCACTGAGGATAGGTCACACACATGCACAAAAAGCACAGAACCTCAAAGGTGGAAGAGATTGAACCCCACCGCAGGTCCACAGAACACTTCACAATGAAGGGCACAGTAAACCAGTCACTTAAAAGCATTTTGTAGGTATTCTACACTCTGTGGCAAAGAATACCAAGACAAATTAAATGTGATCTCCAAATTCACCACTTTTATAAGACTCATCCCTAATTTCATGACTCAATGCAAATTTCATAAGACTTATCCCTAATTAGTGTTTCTAAAGTCCATGAAAGTCTTTCATGTTTGCTCCTCTCCATGTCATATTTTTTTAAAACCATATCCCACAGTTTGTAGTTATCACAATCATTATTAACACCATAATATTTTGTTTTTAACATCTTTGGTTTCCTATTAATTACTTGGAAATGCAGTTTAAACTGAATATCTGGCACTAACAGCTGTGTGGCAGGGTTTCTCCCCACCCCTCCATGACATGAAAGCTGTTTTAGAAATACAGCTCGGTAATGTCAAACCATAGACGCTCCACCCTGGCATTTACACGGATACACACCAGCCGCAGCCTGCTACTCGCCTGGAAACCCGCCTTGTTGACTCCATATGTCAAACTCGACGGGCAGATAATTAAGGCGGGCAGTCAGAGAGGCCTGACTGCCGTGGTTGGAACACAGAGATGCGCCAACTGAGGCACAGGCAATTATTAGACACCTGAAAGCTTCATCTAAAGGAAAAATGAATTAAAAAACAATAGGCTGGAGGCATGGGAAAGTCTGCCCCCTAGAGCCTGCCATGTGCTGATAAAGAAGACAGGCCTTTTTAAAAACCCTGTAATGTGCTGCCTAAGCTCAAATCACATGTTTTAAGATTTATTACATTAATTACATCAACCTTTTGTGTTCTTTCACTAAAAGCAGTCGCACACTGATGTTTTACATCAAAACAATTTGTGAGCTGCAGTGAAATATTAGGGATGCTTGTAATCTTAATGTACATCAGTAAAGCAGAGAAGTTTTTGTTTTTGGAAAGGCAGGCAGAAAAGCTAAAGGGACACAGCGGTTGTACTTTTGGGAAAGATCAGTGACAGCCATATAGCTACTTCCCACAGGGTCACGGTGCGCCTGGAGCCTATTCCGGGAGGTGTCTGGCACAAGGCATGGGTACAACCTGGAAGGGCTGTCTGTCTGTCCATCACAGGGCACAAGGCAGGGGCACACCCTGGAAGGGCTGTCTGTCTGTCCATCACAGGGCACAAGGCACAGGGACACCATGGAAGGGTTATCGGTCTGTGCATCAGAGTGCCACACTCTCACATTCACCATCACAAAGCAAAATGATTTTGAAGCATTTGTTCACCTAACTGTTGCTTTGAATAGAATACAGTTTTTTAAATGGGGAAAAACTAACAAATGATTCATGAGTGCTTGTACAAAGATGAATAAAAAGTCTGAAAATGTCACTTTGGAAAAAAATCAGTAAGCAATACCAATAAAATCAGAGTGGAGACACATACGTAGCAGTCTGTTGTAGATCGATTGGAAATTTCCTCTATACAGTAAATGCTGCTCCACAATCTCATTCCATGTCCCCAGAAACAAAACTGAACAGAGTAGCTGCAGCAATGGCCCAGGATAAACACATAAACATTCCCCTCACGGTGCTGTGACAGTTCTGCAACTGAGATGTTGCATTTTCTGTCCTGTCACTGCCCATTGCACAGGACTGGGTGACAGCGTCAGATCCATGCAACCAGATATTTCTCTCCTGAGGCTGCTCAGCAACTTAAATGACTATTACCTGAAGAGATTCCAGTGTAACACTTATAACTCACTGACATAGATTATGACAGGCCAATCTCCTGTGCTGCAGCGTTAAAAATAACAGCACCTTATTCTGTTCACATAAATCATGTAGGAGGTAAAAGTCAAGAGATCTCGGCAAAACACTTGACATTCAAGGATGAGAAAGGTGGGAAAGCGAGAAAATGCATGTGTGTGTATGTGCAGTGGGGACACTGTAATATGATGGCCAGTGAATGGAGCCATTGCCTGAGAAGGGGAATGAAAGTAAGGAGGTGGCAGGACATGAAGAGAAGCTAACTGGACATTATTACTCCATATCTTAGTGGCAGGTGGATCTGGTGTGAGCCACGTTCTCTCAAGGAGAATTAGTCGAGAGGACTCATTCAGGGACGGCCGTGTCAAAGAAACACCATAAACAGAGGACGGTGAGAATGCAATGACAGACGGAGGGCAGTCGAATGCGAGACGATGCATGGCATGATTAACCAGGCGACAAGATTATGATGCCATCTAAAAACCCGAAAACGAATTCCACAGAGGCGGTCAAATGAGAGCGCGCACGAGGTCAGCTATGTCAAAGTTGCCATGGACCAGCATCATATCGAACTTGTCACAGCTGCAGGGGAATCGAGATGACTAGCAGGATGGCCTGAATAATTCATTAATGCTTCCTTATTCTCACTACTCTTTGCTTTACTTTTAAAGGAAGCCAATGAATCTGAATAAAAAAGTGATTCTCAGCAGTATAATGATATTGCTGAGCAAAGTATGGGAAGTTGCTGTCATTTTAGTCTTTGCTATTGGAAACAACCATGTGTCTGCAAGGTGTTACTGATTTCACAATCCAGAGTGGAGCATTACAGTTCTTGGTAAAGGAGCAGTTTATACCGGCATTTCATGCTGCTGCAGAACCAGTGGCAAGAGACCATAACTGAGAATTTTTCTTGCTTTTAAGCTGGCAAGTGCTCATCATTTCACCATTAACACTTTCCCTTCTTCAGCTGGAGCCAGGTAGCAGGGGAGGCTGCACGACCCAGGTATGACCCAGGCTTCAGGTCTGCTGGAGACAGGTATGGTTAGCTGACACTAAGAAGCCAGACATGACGGCATGGCCCAATCAGAGCTCACGAGGGAGAGCTCAACTGAGAGAGGCCCAATCACAGCTCACGTGGGAGAGTTCATTTGAGAGAGGTCATCTCTCCATCACTCCCCATCACTGTCAGCATCAGTGCCTAACAGAAGGCAACCATGTAAGCTCATCTGGCAGACCCACAGCTCCCCACCCCCCGTTCCATCAATCTTTCAGGCTCACTCACCTCTGACACACATCAAAAACTGCCCCTGCTTCCATCTCCCCACAACAACGTGCCTTCCTCACTGCTACATAATACCTGGCAGTAGGTTGGCCTCAGGCCTCCAGTGGCCATACTTATCTCATTTTCCTGCTGTCTTCTCTCTTCCATTATGCTGTCAATTACCCCAGTTTCCTGGATCCCTCCCTCGGTTCTTATTATACCACACTAGGCAGACTCCCCAAATCGTCCACAATGGGCCTGCAGAGGCTGAGATCCAGCCATGACTTGGTAACACATTTCATATCTCTGATGGGTCATTTTTTTCATATATGGAACTAGCTTGCCCAGTTTTTGTGCGAACCAGTTAGCGGACCAACACAAGTACCACACATTATGGGTTTAGTTGCTGCTGCCATTTTCAACAGCACTGCAGGCAGAGACACATATGAAATGATGTGCAAGTTTCTTCCTTTGACATGGTTTTCGATTTTCAATAACAAAATGGCCTCACACTCAATACAGGCAATCAGTACGTCGATAATGGAGGCTGGTGTTTCACATTAAAACATCTTGCCTGGCAGGGAAAACCAAAAGAAATCAGATTCCTTACATTTGAAACAAAATAAAAGGTTCGGAAAATTCTATGGGAGGTAATGGTTTCCACTCAATTCTCTGGAATTTTCTTACAGTTCTTTCTCTCTCACTGTTACCTGTGGACAGATGAGAGATTAGCAGAATTAATAAAGCAATGATAGTGACCTCTCAGATTTGTGATTGCACATGAGTATATTCAATTAACCTCTGGTTTCAAGTGGCATGGTGAAGAAGCAGTTTTTTAATATGTTGGCTTATAATATCCAACATAAAAATCTTTTTTTCTTTTAACACACCCATTACGCTCTCTTCACATCCTCTAAATGCCCATAAGCCGAAATAGTATCAATGTTGAAATCTATAGATAGACGGCTTCCACCAAACCCCTCGATAAGTCAAACCTGCTTTATGTGGAGGCGGGAAGGAAGAGTGATTATGAAAAGCATCACCCCACCTTGTTTTGCCAATGGACACAGCTGCCTCCAACAATCACTTCAACAATCCCTCACCTTGCACTAGGGTGTAAATCCTCCAATTAAATCTCACAGAGTTTCCGAGTTAGCAGCACTGAGAAAACACGGATGTTCCCGCTGTGAAGGGGCCTTCTGGCATGAATCCACCGACCGCTCTGCGTCCGTCAAACGGCCGAAGCCGAAGGCATCTTTTTTCTGAATGATCACTGCAGCTTTGGAGCGTCTAGCTGAGGTACGGCAATATCACTGTAGGTTAGAAAACATGAGTATGGAGGATCTGAGGGTTTTGGATTTGCTCTGTCAGTATGGCTGAAGTATAAACAGCTCCTGCAACCAGTCGGCACAAATTCCTGTTTGGATCCTTAATGAGCAAGGCAGCAGGGGGCAAAGCCTCACCCCATTCCATCAGTGGCTATTTGAAGGTCACGTTAACAGCTGGAGCTTCATGCTGAAAGACATCAGCGCACAAACCCATCGTGGGCCAAATCCGAGGTGGTTCAGGTGGTCGAAGCGCACTTCCCGAGCATCGGCTGAACCCGGCAGTTCAGTCGGAGTGTCAGATGCTACGACTTCCTGATGCAATCAGCCAGTTGTGGAGCGTAATTGGCAACATTCTGCTGTGGGGGAAAGAGCTTCGGCTGGCCTTGGTTATCTCAATTGGTAACCTGCAGGTGCCTCCTACAGGTCTGCTGATTGCCGGTCAGCTTGGACCCTGCCTTTGAGGCCCCCATGCAGGCTGAAGGGCACTATGGATAGTTCAGTCTGATGCACGGACTGAGGTCTGTTAAAGTGGAATATAAGGATTGATGGCAATATATCAAAATGTGGTGATTTCAATATTAAAATAGGATTCCCAGACAGCATGATGGCTCAGGAGTAGCACTGCAGCCTCACCTTTCCAAGGTTGTGGGTTTGAGTTCCGTTTATGGTTCGGTCTGCATGAGGTACGCAAGTTCTCCCTGTGTTTATGTGGGTCTTCTGAGTACTCTGATTCCCTCCCAAAGCCCTGAGGATCAGTGTACTAGGGATTAGTATAACAGAGTGGCGTGTGTGCCTTTCCTGGGACAGGGTTCAGGGTCACCATTATCTACAATACCTACAAGTTACAGGAAATGGATGGTTGGGTATAGGAATCCATACCAGGTAATAAAAGAAGCCTTTGTCAGCATTACGTTCATCCCTATTTGATAGTTTCATCATTTTTGCCAACATCTGTGCTCCTTTTTAGCTTTTAAGAATACCAAGGAATCGCAGGAAACTGAGTTAAAATCATTGCCTTTTATCATATACAGATACAAGAGGGTTGTTTTTAAATTTGACAGAATCAGGTGACAGATGACAATTAGGAATATATGCGGCAGATGTTAACACGTAGAATACTGAAGAATACAGATAATATATTCTTTATATATATATATATATATATATATATTTCTCAATTTTCAACACAGACCACAAACAAAAGTGCCTCCTTGTCACATCATTACAAAAACTTCTGTCAGATGGTGAAATGCAACAGAATTTGATATAGAGGATATGATGCTGAAAAAAACAGTAATTTGTCCTTTTAACAAGTACAAGACACCAAGTTTGGCTTGTTGTATCACTCCGGTTGCCAGCTGATTGCTCCGTGCAAAAAAAATGCTTAAATTCTTCATTGGGGTAATGATGTTTTCTCTGCAACGTAAATATAGGTTGTGACACACAAAAAGTAGAAATCGCACCGTTCTGAAACACCTTTTAGGTTGATCAGCGAGGAAAGATGATGAAAAACATTGGTTTGTGGAGTTTTTATTCATATTAACATAAAATGGCTAGAAAGAGAATGGCAAGTACAAGACAGTGATGAAAAAATAAAATAATGGGTAATGCAAGGAGATCAGTGGTTGGCAAACTGCACTGCCTTTCACTGGCAAAATGATGGTTGAAAACCCAGTAAACAAAGCAGGGATGAGACACACATAAGGATTAAATAAACAGTTTTAACCTTGCGTGATCTCCCAAAGGCAGGAATGTCGGCAGCTTACGAGTGTTGGGATGGCATTGTCATCATCATCTTAAAGGTCTCATGGGGATTAATCAGAAATAATAACTGGTGCTACTCTACTAGCTTATGACTTACTTTAAGTGGCACTTGGAGGAAACAGCGGTGGATGTTTCTGGCAGAGATTCAGAACATGTTGTGTTACAATGATTCTCTATTAAGGGAAAATAATATTATTATTACTTATCATTTTAGAAAGTTTTTAAAGTGTCACATACAGTACCTACTCAAACATCTTAGGCAGGTTAACAAGATGCTTAAAGCCATTTACCTGAGCAGAAAGTGTAAACTTGCTCGGAAAAAAAGACCATTTAACAACAACTTACAAATAAATAGCAATTAAAAAAAAATAAGAATTTCTTCTGCTCTTCAAAATGTCGATGAAAGTCAGATGGATGTAAGAACACAGCTCTGGTTCCCAAACCTCTCCTCAAGAGCACACCAGCCATTCCATCTATTTGGTAAATTTCACCACCAACTGACTTAATTAATTTAATTAGTTTATTAACTTTATGTCACATTGAATTGTCGAACACAGTGTTATTAGTTATAATTACGTTCAACATATACATGGGTGTACTGGATGATCACTGAAAATTCCAGGGTGACAAGAGGACATGTTTTGAAATATGTAAACAGACACACTTTGACAGAAATGAAGTCATAGTTTCACACCAGCATAACTTAAGCATCATTTTCTTTGCTTGCCTAAGATTTTTGCACTGCACAGTATCTATGCCAACCAGCATATTGGTGACCTGTGCTTCCAGGGAGACACACTTACTGTAAACCATGAGACCATATCAAATTGCCTTTAATAGTTTACTTCAGAAAAGTATGATGAAAACAAAACAAAATTCCAAAACGAAATCCAAATGTAAAATGTTGTTTATTGATTTACATTGCCATAGCTCAGAATGGGTTAGTACCATAGGCGTAGGTTTAGGATGGAATGGTATGGAGGTGCCTCGACCAAATTTAGGGAAGCTGAAAATCTTCCTACCAATTTTTACATGTAAGTAAATGAAGCAGTTGTTTGTGATTGTTTTGGTTCCCTACCAACTTTTACATGAGTAATTGAAGTGGTTGTTTAGAATTGTTTTGGTTTCCTACCAGCTTTTACATGTGAGAAATTGAAATGGTTGTTTGTGATTATGTTGGTTTCCTGCAAACTTTTACATGTGAGAAATTGAAGTAGTTGTTTGTGATTGTTTTGCGTCCTTACCAACTTTGATACGTGAGAAATTGAAGTAGTTGTTTGTGATGGTTTTGGTTCCCTACCAACTTTTACACCTGAGTAAATGAAGCGGTTGTTTGGGATTGTTTTGGTTCCATGCCACCTTTTACACATGAGAAGCTGAAGTGGTTGTTTGGGATTATTTTGGTTCCCTACCAACTTTTACATGTGAATAATTGAAGCAGTTGTTTGCAATTGTTTTGGTTTCCTAGGAACTTTCAAGCCAAACCAAACCCCCATGATTTGTACTTTTACCATGTTATTAATGTGTAGTTTTACCAGCTAGGTCTTTGACCTTCTTTTAAGCAGTAGACCCCTGGTTGGGGGGGATGGGGTCACCAGCCCAACTGTGGTGCAGCTCCATAAGGAGAAACAATCAGAGTTAGGAAAGAGGCACTGGGCGGCCATTTCCGGGTCAGTCCATTAACCAGGCATGTCTGGGCCATTGATGGACTGGCTTGTCAAGCAGCATGCTCCAGCTGGGGACTGATCAACAAGCAGCCTATAAGGGGCTGAGAGGACAATTAAATCACCACCCTATAAAAACAGCAGCCATCCTCAGTGTGGGTTTTAGACGTGATTTTGTACCACAAGCAGGGAACGAGCAGATACAGTAGCTATGGGGGACCTTGTTACCAAGATGGATTCCTCATAGACCGGAGCCATTGACGTGTTAGGCGAGTTTGTTTCTAGGTTTCTTTATTTATTTATTTGTCTGTTGACTTATTTATTTCAGCTTTTGTTCAGATGGAATGCATTTGAAGGACAGATAAGAGCATAGAACAATAATGGAATTTCTATTGCTTCTGCCGATGGAGATCCCTGGCATTTTATTTCCAGATTCTCGTGCCTACCGTTATCAGGTCCACGGCAAAGCTGTTTCTCGAAGGAGCCTCTGAAATTTCAGTGCTCCCCTCCGTGCCATCTTTGGATTCTCAGCTCGGTCTCACTTGGTATTCCTGAAAAGCAGACTCCAGACTCACAGATTTTATCGCAGAAAGGACCGGAAGCTCGGCGCCTCAATCAAGCCTGACTCCCGCTCACGTTCGTTCCAGCTGGCTGTGGGTAGAGAACCAAGCCAGCAACATCCCTCTTTGTAGCCTTTGCAATCACGTTGACCGTTCCGTCCACCAGCGGAACAGTTTTGCTTTATTAGCTGTGCAATTTGTTCTGGTAATCACAGTGTAAAGTTCAGCCCATCCCCATGAGGGTCTGTGCTCTAAATCAGTACAAAGGTCATCCAGTTAATTCTTTTGTACTCAGTCTCTTTGGGATTGTGAACATCCTGTTTAATTTCAGTTAAATGCTCAAGCTTTTCTTGTGAAGGAATAAACTTGTTTTGGAGCACAAAGAAACGTGAAATAACTTTTAGTATGTTAATCGACTTGGTAACAATTAATATTTGTTTATTTTGGTATTAGTTGCAAATTACAAAGCATGAATGGATAGCAGCTGAATAAAAAAAAATCAGCTCATGTGCAAACCACAGGATTCAGCATATAGTGCTATAGTATTGCTAATCAAATCTTACACAACTTAGCTGAAACTTTTATTGCACTAAAGGTGATACTGTTTCTAAAACTTGGCAAGATGTGTTAAAGCATCAGCCATGAGTGGGGTTTAATCGAGCTGAGGTGAGTCCCCCAGGTGAGAAAAGGTCACTTTAGAATAAGTGGGAAAATTGGTGTTTGTGGCAACAAGGGTACAGCATGAAGCTTCAGAATACCAGTGGATGGATGTGGGGTTATAGATCCTGATCTGGTGGAGAGTCATGCTGGAATTAATAAACAATAAAAACATTGTAGAGGGAAACAAAAAAAGAAAAGAGTGAGAAAGTGAAAAGGTAGACCGTGATGGATTGCAAGCACTAGAATGAGTGGACACAGAATACATGTGGCCTGTACGGTGGTCAGTGGCTGCTTCTGTTGTTACAAACATCTGTAGTTAGAATTCATGTTAATTTTCAGAGGAAAGGAGCTGTATAATCAACTGTATTTTATATTTTTCTGTCAGCAGTCATGGTCACTTTCCTGGTTGCTTTGAAGTTTCTCTGTAACATCAGTGCCTGGGTAAAGGGGGTTGCCAGTCCCCAGAGTATTGACCAGGGTTTCTTGTTTGGCAGAGGCGATAAAAGTCCGGAATTTTTAAAAATGAAGTAGCAACAAATTAGAATAAATACATCAGGGGAGGTGACAGAGCTTCTAGCCACCGAACCTGCTCTTCAACCAGATCACCTGACTGCCTCTTCCAATACACTATTGTCCATCTGACTGTTCTTCATATTGTATTAGTGAACTTTGAAATTGTGCTGCCCGGTGCCAGACAGATTAGGATGAGATTCCCCTTGAGTCTGGTTCCTCCCAAGGTTTCTCCATCCTGAGGGAGTTTTTCCTTGCCACAGTCACCCTTGGCTTACTCCCTGGGGACCTTGGGCCCAGGACTATTTAACAGGGGTTTGTGACAATGCTCTTTGTTAAAGGCACTATACAAGTAAAATTGAAATGAATTGAACAGATAGAGCCACAGAGCGGTAACATAAGATCCAGTGATTCACCTCACTCAAGTCTAGTTGACAGATGTATCACTCACTTTTCAACTCCTGAAAGCCCTGTTTTAGTCCTGATCTTGGAAGCTCTACTTCCTTACCAACCAATCAGTGATGAATCTAACAATGTCACCTGTCATTTAACAAAACCCGTGCTTTAATATGCTCTGGCTACAGAGTACTCGTCGCAATAAATAAAAGAATAAGTACCAATTATGAGCTGGAAGTGTTCTAATTTAAAAATCTCATGCATAATTCCATCCATACCTTCTAAAATGATTACAGGATGATAGGTTGAAATATGTATATGATCATTATTATGCAAAATACATACTGTGTATCTTTCCATTTTTTTTCAAACTTTGGTTCTGTGGTATGATGAATGCCATGTTGATTTTTTGCTACCAGTGGTGCATATTGATACACAAGGCACTGTTGTGCCATTGAGAGCTCCTGCAAGGGCCATAGAACCCTTTGAATTTAGCATAGACACTGCAAATCATTCAAACTCTTCATCACAATCCCACACAATGCCTCTGCACTTTTTCCCTTTTGTTTTTAAAAGGAACAAAAGGCCAATGACACCATATCTCTCTAGGTAGCGCCATTTGGCAATGTCTGCATGTTTCAAGTTCCTGCTAAACTTGCAAATTTATTGCAATGAATTCCTCGCCTACAGGCCTTGTATATAATCAGTACATACAGACAGTACCATAAAAAATCTGGGGGTGCCCTAGAACCACAAAACTGCCTTGTTAACTCCCCCCCACATTAACAATTCATGGATGCTGCTTCATTACCCATCAGCACTTTCTGCACAGCCCTGCCATCTGAGATTGACCATCACTATGTCCGTAGTGTCCCCTGTCTTGTGCCCTTTGCTTTCTGGGATGTCCTACAGGCTCACAGCAGTTCAGGACTGAATAATTGTTTCATGTAAATGGATGGATGGATGGATGGATGGATGGATGGATGGATGGATGGATGGATGGATGGATGGATGGTTTCACTAGTTAGCTTCACAAGTAAAATATAGCAGCATTGCTTACAATTAAGAGCCACACTCAGCATATCTCCATGGTCCTTGAATGGAGCTGATAATTCTTCATCACTCTGAGCTCATGTGTTGCTGCTCTTCGAAAACACAGCACCAACGCCACTTAAACATGTGTCCTTTCGCATGCCCTGATATGCACAGACCCTGAACATGAGAAAAGTCAGGTCGGCAATGTACATTAGTCACACCACATTGGGCAGATCAATAGTTGTCTCAACTGGGCTGTATTATTTCTGCTTGGGGCCTTTTATTAATTTAATATTCCCCAATAAACACATTCAGCCATACCTGCTCCTGCTCAACCTAATGGGCCACGTGAATCCAAGAAATATGCATTCCCTTTCGATGGAAATAGCCAAGGTGTTTTCCAAGGCCGCTCCTTCCCAGGGGGTAGCGGCGATCACAGCCATTCTTGCAAATAGGGGGGAGAGGTCCATGTGTAGAGAGTGGCTGGAGAGGCCTCCTTGCTGACCTTCTTCATTTTCCATCTGACTAAACTGCAGCTTGCTGGTGCTGTGGGGTGTGTGCAACCTGATGAAGGTATTTTAATATGTTATTACTAAGGAGTGAGGTCCTGTGATTTTATTTCCTGCCATTTTTAACACCCCTAACCCTCCGAGCCCTGCTTTCAAAGGAAACCTCTATACATCCATGACCTTTAGGTGCCTTTGTGTGATTTTAAGTCTAGCGATGAAATTTTATCAGTGTATCACAGCATACCTGGTGACTGTATTCGTGGTTTTTCTGCTTTGTGTTAATAAAAATGCCCAGTTCCCCCATCCTTCAACTTCCAGACACTGCTCGGTAAAAGGACAGTCTGTTGACAGACACTCTCTGCACACATAATTAAGCTTTCCCTCACTGTGATGATGCAGCAGGTGCACTGGGACTCTTCCTTGCATTTAAACCATCTGCTCGACGCACTCCACTTGTTTTACTAAATAATCAGCGATCACACAAACCACGTTGTGTCATTTTCACAATGGAGGTAATGATTACTTGAACCAGCACCCAAATCCAGGTGGCAGTCTGTAGAAGAAAAGAAGGAAGCAAGAAGAGAACTCTGTAGGCTGGCATGATGCTGCTTGTCTCATGCCCGTCTTTACTTTCCTCTCCTTAGGATGTTCCTGGGCCCAACCCACTGTGACAAATCATCTTCGAACTTAACAACCCTCTAGGAGTTTAATGGCCAGCAGAACTGAGCCCCTGACGCAAGGCAGTTGACGGACTCTGACGACATACTGTACCTGTTCCAGATTCTTCTGCGGTTCAGAGCCAGTGATGCAGGAAACATGCCGGATTGTCTGTGATGTGAAGAGAGACAGGAGAGAGGAATCAATTTGCTGTAGCTTCCTCACCCCCACCCTCCCATGTCTCATGTCTCTTTTGTTCATCTCGGAAATGTCCCACTGGTATTCTCTCACCCTTCCCTGGCACGGACGTGTAATCTGCCGTCTGTCTTCCTCCTACACATCTCCTTGCGATCTGACCCACCTAGTGGCACTCTTGTGAGTAGAGGGCCCACTGTCCGTTAAATCCTGGTAAATCGGTTATGAGGAGTAGCTGTGAATCCTATTTACATCTGAGCTGGGTTCTCCTGGCACTTGATATTAGCCAACGGCAGTGGCTGGGCAGGAGACAGTGGGTTAAGTGGAGTGACGGCCAGGCTAAATCCTGATTGCTCTGGGACCCTGTCTCCTTGCTGTGGGAGCTCAGCTCAAAATGAGGCCATGAGCACGCTGACCTGTCTAGCAAATGATTATAAATAAGCACCAATTTGCTCCTGCACTGATGTTTATACGGAGAATACCTACTGTCCAAGGTGTAAGTAAGATCACTCTGTTTCCAGGCCCAAGGGGCTGCCACCTCCTATACTTTATCATCAGGATTTAGGGCTGGATGTGGTCCCACAAGCCTCCTGTGCTTAACTGATGACATGTTGCTGTGTTTTCTTTGTTTTTCCAGATCCAGCCAATCAGAGAGTCCAAAGTACCATCAGCTGAAGGTCAGCTCTTTATTAAGTGGCACTGTGTGGTTCTGGCTTATGCTGGTGGAAGTGATGCTAGCCTTGAAGCGAAGCGTGACAAGTAAGAGGCGATGTTGGGATGGCGATGAGGACCAGCAGCCAAACCAGTGCCCTGTTGCTGTTCTTCCAAACTGATGCCAGGGTTATCTTTTCCCACGTAGTTAATGACAGTTGGGACAGGTCTCACCATTTCACAACATTCACAAGGTGGCAAGCAGCCACACGGTTCAGGACCTGCTAAACCGAGTTCATTACATGAAAATAGCAAATCTAACAAGATGAATTGTCCAGAGTTTCTGACATTTTAACAGGCCCCGCCTCCCATGATATTCTTCACTCTTAATTCCCAGTCACATCATACCCTTTGTCTCACAATATGGTGAAGTGGCAGAAAGGCAGAGAAAATATGGTTCTAGCATGTTTTAATTGGGCACTAGAGACAGTGGACCTCAGTTGTAGCTTGATTATGAAGTTCTGACTGTTATCCCCAGCCGCATGCTCTCTGTCTTCCGGCACCCAAGTTCCTCTGCCTTATGACATGTACAGTATTTAATTGCTGTAGACACTCAATGTCCATATATGTTTAATGGCCTTTTTTGAATAGAAAGGGAACTTTCTGTAATAACAGACCAATCCTTTCATACACTGTAGACTAAAAATGTTGACAATTCCCGACTGGCATGCTAGGATACTAGGGAGTGCACACTACATATAACATAATTAAAATAAACAATAGACTATAGTTTATTCAACATTCAACATTTCATTTCCAATAATCTATGCATTTCATATATCTCAAAAAATATTTTTATAATGCCATATATTTTGCGTTTCAGTGGACATCCTAGAAATAATGCTTTTAAGCCTTTGACTTAACACTATTGCTTACATAGCTGCCAAATGATGTCCAGGGTGAAGCCTAGCAAACACTGTTTGTTCCCATAAAAGAAAGTTAAAAAGAGGAATGGAAGTGGAACTTGTCCTTTGGTGAAAAAAACAGCTACATCATTAAGGACTCCTAGCAGCCAAGCGGCACCACAAAAGCCTTCCTCAAGGTTGCAATCACTCACCAAGGTGAGAGGACTCTTTTTCAAATAGGGGTTCCACTTGACTTGTTCTCCTATGTTCTCTTTCTAGGTAATCACAGCCTAGGTGGCACTTGACCAGCTACCTGTCCTCAGAGAGCCTGAGAAGTCTAGGACATGCGCAGATGTGAGATATTGCAGCTAAACAGCCATGACGTTGTGGAATTCCTTTGCGTCGTCCTCCTTGGGGGATCTCAGCCTTTAATGATTTCGGCTCCTCTCCCTTTCTTGCTCTCCCCCTTCCCAAAACATCTGTTCGTTCTCAGCTCTTCCATTGTGCTATCTCCACTTACTACTGAGCTCACTGACGGTGGAATAGAGCCTGTCATTCAGAGATCACCTCTGCCACCCCGTCGCTGCATACCTGCAGTCCCTCGGCGATGGCAGACAAGGCAGCAGCATTCAAGCTGTTAGCACATTCCCCCTGGCAAATAATGAGCACAAAGAATTTAAAAAATTGTAGTTCTCAGTGGAATGCTCGGATGAATATTTCTTTGCAAAGTATACTGAAGGGTAAAATGGTTTTAACTGTTGAGAACTAAAAAATGAGAGTGTGAAGGAGGAATTCCTTCAGAACTAGCCATACGCCACATAAACCACCGCACTATTTAAGTGGCAGATTTCTAGTCTTTGACCAGGGAAACAGGGAAACTGTTCCAACAAAGGCTGAAGCCACTCGACCAGATTTTTCTTCAGCATTTTTTGGGCCCAGCTTTCTCTCCTCTCTTGACCATTGATTTTCTTGGTGGTGGGATGGAGCAAACACGTTTTACCCCATCGGCTTCCACTGACGGACAATTAGCGTCCTTCAAAGTACACAGATAGATCTACCGAGACAAGACACATTTGTTCATTGGAGTCATGAAATCAGTGAGGGAAATATAGGTCTGCCAGAGACAATGAGATATCAGGATGGCTTCCAGAGAAGGAGAAATTAGATTGAGAGAGTAAATATGGAAGCTACTGTAGGTATCTAACTTTAAGTCTGTTTTTCCTAAAATTGACCACAGTAGTAAGTTCATTGTAAATCATATTATTTTCTGCCCATACTGATAGGAAGTCTGTTTTTAGTATCATCTAGGATTATTGAAAAATAAGGCATTTTGATAGTTACAAAACTGCTGTACATATACTTTATCAAGTGACTAGGCGAGTAAATGACATTTTGTCATTTAATTTTGTATTAAAGCTTTAGTACAGCCAAATAACCAGGGTCCTCAGGCCTTCACGTTGGTCGTTCATCACAGGGGCTATATGAAATCACCAGGAAAGGGGGGCACCGACTTCTTGAAGTGAAGCCCAGGATTGGAATAAGTAGGCAGATCTAAAATCTGTAATCCTGCAGACATTTTTTAACTTGGTCGAAATGTTTAAAATTCTGAGGTAAAGTAGGCCAGCACCCATCAGGTCTTGTTTAACATGGGGCCAGCATAGTAGACTAAATGTCCATAAGAAATGGGCAGCAATGCAACCCTTTTTAAACCACTCAGGTGCAACATTTGCATTATTTATGGCCAGTATGCATGGATGTATCTTACACCAATGAATACATGAAATCGATCTGACTTAAATCTGGAAAAACTTTCTCTACCGAAAGGTCAGGATAATCCTGCAGGACCCATGGGGGAAAGATGAAAATTTGTAGGTGAACAAGTAACATTGTCATTCTTAAATGCATGGCAGGAAGTAACAAGGAAACTCATAAATATATATTCAAAAAATAATGGTATCATCCATCCTGTTATCCTGGTCAGAACTGCCTGGAGCCTATCCCAGACTAGGGCACACCTTTAACGGGATGCTACCTTGAACCTATCTCAGACTAGAGTACACCTTGGACGAGATGCTACCTTGAGTCTGTCCCAGACTAGGGTACACCTTGGATGGGATGCTACCTTGAGCCTATCCCAGACTAGGGTACACCTTGGATGGGATGCTAGTCCTGTACATACACACAATCATAGTCTATTTGCAAAGTAGAGATGCCATTTAATTCAACTGCTAGCTTTTTCAGTGCAGGAGGAAACTCACATGGCGAGGGAGAACATGCAAAAACCCAACACAGAGGTAGTATCTGAATTGCCACCCTGGAAGGGTGAGCTAACAGTGCTACCCCATGATCTGCCTTACAATGGTTCCAGTGATGATGAATATATACATGCACATTGTCTTTTTCGGCCAACTCCCTTTTTGGGAGCAGGGAAACAGACCGAGGTTTTCTTTCTTTCAGTCATAGTTTCTCTATGAAGTGAAAATGCAGTGGTCTCCTGTGTGGGACTGACGGCAAGCTCCCAGCTCCCTCCTTACAGTCCCCCAGTCCACAGTGGTAAATAAGATCATACCCCCTTGGCTTGGTGAAGAACACAACGAATTCGGCTGACGTGCCCAAAATGGCCAGCTCTACCTTTAACTCAGGTTTTATTTGTTTCCTGGTACTGTCACCTGGCTAAGGAGCAGTTTTTTAATCATCGTAAATCCATTGCTGTTTATAAATTAAATATGTAATGAAATAATTTATTCTCTTCATTGTGTTTACCTTTATCTTTTTATGCAAACTGTATTGTAAGGCACATGCTGCCTCATATTTGCACTTAATAAATTCAATTTTTACAAGAAGAACATAACATGTTTATTAAAATTTTATTCCTTGCTTGCTTGCCTAAAGTTAGGTTATTTTTAGAAAGGAACGGATGCAACCACACTGCACCAAGTTATGATGCAGAGTCTGCAGCTGCCAAGTGCATCATAAAGAAATATAATGAAACATGAGTATTGCATCAGTTCCTGGTTTTGATGTTTTCTGTCAAGATCAGTGGGCAAATCCATAAGAGCTGCATTGGCAAAGGAGGGGGCCCTGGACCCCCGTGGCCATGACATATATAATGTAAGCTAAATACCAATGCCATCTTCAAATACAGTACATGTTGACAACCAGGGCCCCGGCATATACAGTGTGAGTTGACCACCAGGGCCCTTTGTATATACAGCAGGTGTTGACCACCAGGGGCCCCCTGCATAAGCTGTGTGAGTTGACCACCTGATACACTTGGATACATACAGTGCCCATTGGTGCATACAGTGTAAAACGGGTGCCTCAGAAATTATGGTGTGAGCTCAACATCAGGGCTCATCAAGTGCATGCTAGCTAGATAGCTATGTCCCTTTTGGAACATAGAAAAAATCACGTATTGGCAAAATATTTATTTATTTATATAGGTTTTCCACCTTAAAATGTGAGTTACTAAATCAATTTATTAGATATATCATGAAGCCTCCATGGATCGTTCCAACACATCACACAGTAGCTAGAATGGATTGAGATCTGAGAAATTTGGCCAGATCAACATCTTGAATGTTTCATGTTTCATGCAGATGGACTGTGGTCTACCTACCTCATTTTACCTACCTCATTTTACACTACAATTCATATTTTG
>JAACJT020000152.1:0-21591 GCA_009936485.2 Gymnarchus niloticus | reverse complement strand
ACAAAAACCCGGGCGCGAAACAAACCACACATCCTAATGTGGGACCCCCCAGTTTTCCCCCAGGCAAATTAAAAATAGTCCCGCCCCCCCCCCCCCCCCAGGTAATAACCTCCAGGCTTCAGTCCTGCCAAAGGCTGAGGCGGTGCACCATGCACACAATGAGTACCATTGTTCTACTGCGTAAACACTGGGCCAGCTGCTCTGTGCGGCCGTGGTCAACGGCCACGCCACGGCTTCCCGTGCATGCCTGCATGATCACATGCGCACACACATCCCACGGAACAGCGAGCTTATCTCGTATCTATTTTTAGTGGCAGTAGCTCTGGCTTGGACCTCGATGCGGTATAAAAGGCCCTGCCTCTCCCGCTGCTCTTCAAACAGTTTAGAGTTTCAAGGAGCACAGAGCCTGCCGCACATTCACCAGGGAAGACCAAAGTACAGAACCCACTCTACGTTCACCAGCGAGGACCAGAGTACAGAGCCCGCTGCACGTTCATCAGAGAGGACCAGGGTACAGAGCTCACTCAAGATCTAACAGACAGGTGAGGTGGTAACTTCCTGGAATTTGTGGTCATACCTTCCGATGCAGAGCTACAGATGCAACATTAGTAGTCATTTCATTTTAAAGAATGAAATTCAACCAAGTAGCCAAAGAACAGAGAAATGATTTACTCTAGACGGCATCCCTAACAGTCAGCATACTTTGAATGTCTGATTACAGGCTAGCTGCGAATGCCGTGTGAGACCACTCCCCGTAGAATGAAACACAGGAGGCTCCTGTTGTCAGTGGACCCCCTGCCCACCATCAGCGAGATACAGGAGGACACTCCCCCACAGGGAGCCAGCCACGCCCAGCCGACCCAGTCCATGGAGGAGTACGTGGACTCCATTAAGGAGCTGGCACGGCCTGGCTTCGGGCCCCTCAGGGTTCCACGATCCCAGAGGCCTCATCTCTTCACCAAGTCCCCAGCCAGGCCCACCCCCAGGGCCTACCGGCCACGCGGCACTGCCTGTGAGGGAGCACTCAGGTCAGCCCAGCAGAGAGACTGCACCAAGGACCCCCTGGACTGGCTGTTTGCGCAGACACAGCGAGAGGACGGCAGCCCCGCTGCTATATGTCTGCTCTGAAGGCCAGATGCTGCCCGGGCAATCTACACAGATGGAGTGGTGGAACAGCATTCAGGGTGCTTCAAGTCTGCTCTGAAGGCCAGGCACCTGGCACTGGGGCAACCGTGGACCACTTCTGAGGGAATCGACTTGCTGACTAACTTATTACAGGCACAGAAGCCCCTGCTGTGCAGGATGAATGTTTACAACCTGGAGTTGTGTGTGATTTTTCTAATAAAAAGTGAAATACAGAAACTCCTTGCCTGAGACACTTTGTAAATTCATAAAAGGTATGACATATGCTGAGACTACACACATCATTCTGATGCTTAAACAGAGTGTTTACAGACAATGTGGATTAGCTGACAATTTGCTCAGTTCATGGCGAGCAAATGCCCCCTCGTTCCACTCCTCATTATCTCAGTGCCCATACATATTCACGGGGCCCCAAGGCTGCTGGCTTTCTAACAGCCCGGGTGCTGGACTAATGACAGCCTCATGCTGGTCTGAGCCTGGTGTATTGGCAAGAGAACCACCAGTAACATCCTGCCCAAAAACTTGAAGGGTGTGGGAAAAAAAATTCAATCATCCTGCTAGTGGATGGCATGCTAAGTGGCCGCTATAATCTCAATAGTCTTGAGATCTGCCGACCTGGTGGTTTCAGTTCTGTCTCAAGAGATTTTTACCAGTCGAGGTTCCCACTCAGGGGAAGGAGCTAAGTTACCTGACACTTCCCTCAGTTTATATCCTATAGGCTTTAACATAGACCAGGGTGAACAGATTACCATCGTCGGCCACCATCTGAATGCCCATCCCCCTCTTTTCTGTTCGGCTGAGCCACAGACACTCCCTGCCGGTCTTCCTACAAAAATGCAGCCATTCAGGTCTGAACAATCCTGCAGTTGCAGCATGAGAATGGCTCACAATCCAAGAAACAAACAAGCTCGAGTGCTTCCACCTAGAGGTTTAGTGGAGTACTACACCCACAGGCTGATTCACTACAGAACGACCTTATCAAAATGTTTTCCAGTACAAAGACTATAAAGATGTGAAAAACATTCGGTAAATGTTATTTTCAACATAAATGGCGCATGGCATATGATTTCTGGAAAAATACAGGAAGCATAATATAAACTATAGGATACTAAAGTCAGAGTTGGGACATAATAATGAACTTTGTGTGTTCAAGTAAACTCTGTACAGCAAAGTTAACTGAGGGCAGAATCTCAGTAAATTTTACGTGGGACTAAGTAGATGCAGGTGCTGAGCCAGATGGGAAATGCGAGGACAGACACCTGACTGCAGAAAGGGGACATTAAAGCCATTTGGACAAATCACACAAAACAGAGCATCACACTCCTCCTGCGCCAGTGTTCACATGCTGCCACCGAGCCAAATGGAGCGTGGAGGACACATGCCAACTCCCCACGTAACTAACTGCATCTGTAGGCAACAGCTTTTTTAAAATCTTTATTATATATCAATTAATAGAAATACAATAAAACCACTGCAATCTACCAAAATAAATCCCACACTCGGACACAATCAAATCGATACACATTCCAACTACATCACCCCATAGTTAAACCGATACACAATTTAAATCATTCTCATAAAACACGATCCATTCATATCTAAACTACATCATTTCAAACAGGCTTCAAATTCAAATCGTTCAATATAACCATCAATAAGACCGAAATACCTCCAACACAGAACAAATAACACTCGAGCTAAAATAGGACTTTCGATCAATTTCAAATAGCACCGTGCTTAAAACAACACTATAGTTAATAATAATAATAGTAATTAAAACCAGTGTCCTGGGCGACACTGTAGGCAACAGCATATGAAGAAAAAAATAAAACTTAGAGGAATAGCCAGCAGTCGGGCACAGTTTCTGACGGTACGGCCAGTCGTAAGTATGAGAACCAGAGTGAGGCCTGTTCTCATATTTCAAGAGGGATTTCCATGATCCCATGCATGAGAAGGTGGTCTCACGACACAAGAAGAGCAGCAGCACACAATCCCCATTTCCTGTTGAGACATTTGAGCCCACCCTCTTGGCAGAGTTGCTCACTGTTTCGCAATACGTGGATCCCCTACTGCCCGACTGTTCCTATACTCCCAAAGACAATTTTCTTGCCAGTACTTGTGGAAGCATTTTGTTGGATAAACATGGGAAAATCCTAGGCTGCTTTCACTGATAAATGACCTTATAATGTCCAATTGCTGTCTGCCATTCAGTAGGACACGATTATCTAACAGAACCCAGCTGGCAATACCAAGGCTAGAATTTTGAAGCAGCAGTCTGAACTTAGATTTTAAAAAACCCCCCAAAGCAGCGATGGGGCATCAAGGACACATCTCTTCTGGCATCTGGCCTGTCCGCTCTACTTAGATGGCTGACTTGTGTTTGGCTATAAACAAACTGAAGTTCAAACATTAAATAATCGTCTTAACAGTTACACAACTCGACAGGTAGGGCATTCTTCATAGCCAGCAGTCACTGCAGCATTTGACAATGAAACCATACCTCCCGAGTCCTCAGCTGAAAACTCTTCCCTTGGTGGTAACAGTTATAGGTTTTCAATAGGGACAACATCTCAGCTCTGAAGAAAAACAAAAGCAGGTACAAGTCAGGCAGCTTGGAGGAGCACAGGACGCAGACACCCCCCCCACACACACACACACACACACACACACACACACACACACACACACACACACACACACACACAAAAACCCAAGCACACTTGCCTCGTAATGACCTTGTCTTCACTGATCTTTATGACGTGCACCTGAAGGTCCTCCATCTTGTCTGCTTCCTACAACATGTCAAGCCCAGGCAGCTGGAGAACACATGAAAGGCACCAGTTTGGACACATGCGGCTCACTCGCTAGCTGTCGTGAAGCGGAAGGATCCAGCGCAGACACTCAAGGCTCTTTGTGCTAAAAACAGAGAAGAACAAATTGCGTGCGGCAACAGAGCAGCCTGTGTGTGGTGCAGCGATGCCATGAGGAGCCAGCACAGCTGAAGTGAACACAACAAATCATACAGAAGCACATCTGATGCATGACTGCAGGGGACAGCAAGAGCAAGATGACCCAGTGTCCAGCATCCCAGGGTTAACGTCACCTTAAAAACAGGCGGTTAAAGGAAAACAAAATGAGATGGAAATGGACCCAACTAGTTAAAAAGCTGTTCTGAAATCCAGTGCTGCCACAAGGAAGTGAAACTTCTGGAGGAGGCTGCAGTAATCCAGTCACAAGAGTGAAAAGAAAGTTCCTCAATTACGGCCTTCCATCCATCTGTCTTTTAGCTGCTTATTCTGGTCAAGGCCAGATGGCATAGGGAACCAGGCTGGGGTATCCTCTGGACAGACTGCTAAGGAAAATTGCTTTGCTCCTACACAATCACCCACTACAGACAAATTACAGATGCCAGTGAACTTAACAGGATATCTTTTGACTGTTGGAGAAAACCCACCTGACATAAGCAGAACATTCAAATTCCACATGCTGATTCAAACCCCCCAGCCATGGAGATGTGAGGCAACAGTGTGCCACATGGTCCCTGCGTTGCCCTGTAGTATTTATCAGAGGTCTCTAAGACATCCACCACCAGGCAGGAGGATGGTTAATGAAGCTGGACTAAAGTGGGTTTAACCGCTTCACTAACCGTCCAGGTGATTAAATGATTGAAACGTATCTAAAGGCTCCCAACCGCATGAAACCTTAAAAAGTATCCAATGCTATTAAGGACTGATAGATTTTACCATTCGTCTGTTAAAGTGAATTTTCGTCATACTCCTATCTAAACCTCTGCATATCTCGCTCCCGGGTTTTCCTCCTCACGTGTGTCATGTACAACTATTAAATAAAGATTAACCCGTATCTAAATAGAAATATCGCCCATTAAATGACAGTGTATAACCGGTTCGATTTCAACTTTCATACCTTTATGATCGGCATGCACTGCTCAAATAAAACCGCTACCGTTGTTTTTTTTTTTCTCCACTGTTCAGTCTATAAACCTTGAATTTGATCATTCACAACGAGCGCGAGTGACGTTTGGAAAGGAATCCGAAACTAAATTTCTTCTCCCTTCTTTCAGCGGAGAAGGGGCTGGGCATTTCCAGGAAACTAGGGGAACTCCCGTCGGAGCGTTTAAAAAGCGGCCAGCGACGGCAGCAAGGAGCTGCAGACTTACTGAGGCTTCACCATGATCGCGAATCCCGGGCTGTCATTCTCAGTACTCTGCCTGGCCGGCGTCGTGCTCATCTCAGGTATGAAATAGCAGACAGAGTTATTTACGTGTCTATGCTTATTTGACTTTTGATACTTTGTTTTTGTAATTGCCTGAAATTAGCTGATTGATCTTAATTGTTGTAAATGTTATTGGATCATCTTCTAACCGATAAACGCAGTTGTGAATTCTTACGAGCGCACTGAGCTGTCATGTGCTTTCGGTGAGCTTCTCGTGGCATATGCCAATATGGATAGAATTTGCCATTAGGCATTTATGAAATGCGCCGAAAAATGCGAATGACTTTTAAAGTAATATCGGAATGAGACAGAAACAAAATGGTATTAAGAAATAATACGGAGGAATACGATGAAGTCTCAGCTTGCATTCAGACAGATCACTGAGATTTAATTCCTGACCTTTGCGTCCGCTACAGGTCAAGTGGAGCCCAGCTTTGTCCCAGTAAGATGTTCCTGTCTAACAGTCAATCAAGTCATTACCAACCGGTTAAGTGATTTTGAGGTCTTCAAAAAGGGACCCCACTGCAAAAACGATGAAATCATGTAAGTATCGGTTTTGCCTGGGGGCGTATCCTCAACATTTTGCTCTCTAAGACTGTTAAAGTCAAGTGTAACTGTATTGATGGATGTTGCACTTCCTTCCAGAGTGACACTAAAAAGTACAGAAAAAGGTGGACAAAGCCCTGAGAAGGTGTGCTTAAGTCCTGAGGGTCACCAGGGGAAACGACTGCTGCGTTGCTGGAACAGGTACGGGCAGCTAATGTCCTCCTCACGAACCAAACCTCCTGCTAAAAGGCTATTCCTAGCTGACCAGTTCCACTGACACTCTATGGTTTTCCCATGTGCTTGCCTGACAGACGGCAATGCTTTGGGTCGGGCTGGTGCCGAGGCAAACGCCGAGCTACCCACAACCAGTGGCTAGGCTGTGTGTCTCACTTCTCCCTTCTCACACGCAGGGCAAAATCTGACAAGGAAAAGAGGAAAGGGTGCCTGCAGAAAAGGAGGCATCAGGGGAAGAATGGAAAGAAGCAGAGAGCCTCATGATCGTGAGCCCCAGGCCCCACCTAACTTGGCGGGCCACCGAGACTGAAAACAGCCACTCTGGGAGTTCAGTGGGGGGCTACACCACTGTCACAGTCCCCGTGTCCACTGACAGGACCACAGGAATACCAGACATAGACTGTCAAGCCCTGTCCATCCCAGCAGCATCCAGGCCCAAAATCTGCCACTTTCAGGGCAATGAACTGGCCAGTTTGCATGCATATTGGTATACCTTGATGTACAGGTGTATGGCTTATTGCAAAAGAATGACTGTGTATAAGACTGTATGAAGCTGCAAGTAACTCAGAGCTTCTGTCTTACTGTAACCAAACTTATACTGTCTGTGCCATTGCTGTATGAATACTCTAATTTATTACAAGGTTTGTTAATAAAGTTACCAATGTTTCAGAGTATGTGTGGATTTCTTCACCACCTTCAGTAAACATCACAATCAGCCCAGAGCTTTTCCATGATCGTGCAACCAGAACACAATGAGTGCTGTAAATACCCACTTCTGCATATGCCTGAGACAGAACGGGAAAGATGGTGTGAATTTCGAGGAATGGAAAGCACACATTTACCTGGCGTGTCAGCTGCAAATGCTCTTTATTGTGGGTTCTTTGAGTATTAATGTATGGATATGACTGATTGAGATATGGGAGCAGTGTTCATCAATGCAGCTACACTGATGCTAAATCCAAGCCAGATTTGCCAAGTATACCTTCTCTGAAATGGGCCTTTAACAATGGAACAGTGACAGTCTAGGGCTTAAAAGTCACATTAACCATAATCCTGCCTAAATACTTAGGTGGCCTTCAGAATTGAAGCAGGCAGCTTAGGAAGCTGCATTGCTCAACACATTGCAATTTCTAACCAGCCCCCCCCCCAAGAAGAGAAAAAAAAAAAAAACACCCACAGTCCATGAGAAATCAGCCTTGCAGTTAATGAATAACCTCCATTTTCCTCACCAAACCACATCTAAATCTCTGCCAAGAGTAAGCAATGGTGAAAAAAGCTGAGACTTGTAAGTCATGTGACACAGGCAAGCCTGGATATGGGCATTGAGGAAGCACACATGGAGACTGCCCAGACCAGATCTGGCAGACCCTGCTGGAAATGATCATAAGGAGGCGAGCACACTCAGCAGGAACATGTCAGTCACCCTCACTCTGCTTTTCCTCCTGTTCGGCATGGACCTCGGCACAGGTCAGCCCACGGGGGGACCCGGCCACATGCAGAAGTAAGTCGGCCCACCGCCCGCTCTGGGTTTAACAGATGTGTGTGAACCGGGGTCTGCAGGTCCTGACGGTGCAGCAGCTGTGGCAGTGCGACAACGATGCGAGTGTCTGCAGACCGTGGACATTGTGCCATGGAAACTCTTCACAGACTTTGACGTGACTCCAGAGAATCCTCTCTGCAGCAAGGTGCAGATCGTGTGAGTAGGCCAGCCGCTGTGGGAGATGGGCTCGGACCCCCCAGTTGCATTCCATTTCACTGCTGCAGGTGCCATAGCTGAACCAGTGAAAATATACTGGATGCGTGCACTGTTAAACTTACACTCCTGCATGCAACCTCACTCAACCCATACAGACACTAAAGGCAGATCAGCACAGTCCAGAGACTGCCTAATCTTTGACTTCACCTTAATTTAGAAATACTGATACTGAGAAAACACTTAGGATCGGGTAAGGTGTACTGAAAACGTTAAAACAGGTCAGTAACTACTTCAAAGGTACAATGCCAGCGTTCCTCTTAAAGGTCGACCCTGAAACTTTTTGTTTTTTTGTTTTTTTTTACAGTAGCCTGCTATATGTTAAAACGGGTTAACCTAAACTTTCCCTGCGACAGAACCCAAGTTCCATCGGTCCCCCCTCTCTGGACTGCGTTCACAATGTATTTCGTTATCGTTCTAAACTGCGCTTCTTTCCAGCACTCAAACAGTCGTGCACGGTACATTTCCAGAGCGGATAACGTTTACATCAACAACATACCGTACCGGAGTCGAGAGGAATCGTAGCCAGGACCGACGTTTTCAGGCGCACTGGAGTTCGAAAGACGGAGTTTATTCACGCTTAATCAAACGAACCGTATTTGTGGTCCTGGCCAAAGTTCAGACCAAAAGTGCTAGTGTGAAAGCGCTCTAAAGCAAATGTAATCCTGACGACTTTAAAATGGATGAGTAAAGATTAGGTCAATTAGTAATTTAATTTCAGTTCCGTTTATAGTGCTGTAGCTCTCCATCCTTTAGTCATGTCAGGACACGCATGTGAGATTATCCATGTGGGAAAATCTGACTGGCGACACTCCAACATACTTCGCAGGTGTTGAAATCCTGCATTTAGAATGATCTTAACGTTCCCATCTCCAATCCATTTACCAAAGACATGTTATCTCACTTCCAAAAACAGAAATCAATCTCCATTTAAAGAAAAATCTTGTGAACTAAAATACCATGTTGTAGTATTTGCTCCTGGCCTGTTTCCAAACATTCATATTCTTCAAAACAAACAAGAGTAGGCAGAGATATCGAAGCACATTGAAGCGCCCGGTGCATTTATAAACACTTCAGTGCCCAGGAAGTTCTTGAGTATTTGCGAGGGAATCCAGACCGATCCCTCGAGATCAGAGCTGTTGAGAAAGCGGATAAATCGCAACCACATTTAGCCTACATCCTTGCAATACCGCTGGGCAATGAATCCCGCCGGTGATCGTGATGCCATGCCATACACCTGGTACTTCCAAAATTAATGTGTAACTTGTCATTTCTCAGCCTTGTTCTGGAGACGAATGATAAAGTCTGCCTCAATCCGAAGTCAAAACAAGGGCAGAGGATTCAGAAATGCTGGAATAGGTACGACACCCCGCCACTTAAAATATACCTTATTTGGTAGCTAGAATGAATAGATTACGTGTCCTTGTAGTTGCGGACTTTTGTCTGGAATTTATATTAAAAATCAGTTTGCTGTAAATGGAAGAATAACGCTATAACAGCATAACGGAAATAGATTCTACGACATAACTTTTAAAGGTGAGAAAATAACTATAAATTAATTATATAAAGCTTTTACTACGATATACTTGGTCAGGCATAAATTTATGTAATAATCTAGCACTTTATGCCGAGTAGTAATGTATCATCACGAACAGCGTAAATGGGGAAACACTGCCACCTAGTGGCAGATATGTGCTATGGTAGGTGTCTGTAATTAAAACCCGGATTTTTTTTTTTTTTTTTTTTTTTCCAGGATAGAAAACAAACCAGGAAAAAAGAGGGACTGTTGGCCAGTTAGAACGAAGCTATGCAACCATGGCGCTTACTGATCCTACAGCACTGATTAACAAGTTTAACACCGCTAAATTGTTTGTTGAAGGGCACACGTCGATGTTTTTGTGAATACATATGTACATACACATATACAGTACATTGTCCTTAACGCATAGAATGTTCTACATATCATGCTTTCAAGGGGTCAGGGGCTTTGGTTATATTTTGCCTACATTTATCAGCTTATCGTGACAATATGTCAGTTCATCGAAACAGGAAAAACTGTATGCGAGAGCATCACGAAGTCAATCGTGTTTTTTATGCAAAGTACAGTGTGTAAAGAAATATCCCACACAGAAGTCCTCGGCACCTCCTCTGGACTGACAAAGAGACCAGTGGTTAAAATAGTGAGGTATGTTGATGAATATACAGTATGTTGTGTTTTTTTAATAAAATATTTAGCTAACCGAAGTAACCAAATGTTTACTACAAAGTAAAACCGCGGATTGTGAGGTAAATATTAGGTCTAGCCGTGTTTGGGATGTAGTCGTCTTCTCATGGTGATCTCTGCCTGACCATCAGAACGTCCACCTGCTTAATCGAATTTACCGCAGAGGTGCCCGCATGCCTGCGGCGCTCAAACTGTCAGTGCGCCACTACACACCATTTATTAACGAAATAAACATTCAGAAATACTAAGAGAACTTCTAGTGATACAGCTGGGAAGATGAGGACTAAAGCTTGACAGGCTACTGGCTCCCATTAAAGCTGGAATATATAAACAGATGGAAGTGGAGCGGTCAGAGCGCAGCGGCGGCGTAGGCAACCTCACTACATTTAAACATTTCCATTAAGGCGAGAAGCGAACATATTTCACACCGCCGGTTAAAATGATCCAGAAGTTACGAATATGAGATGGTGAACTTGTTCTTTAACGACAAGGAGCGCAAAATTTCTCTACATTGTAACGCATATTATAACTTGACCGGTTTCCATATATGCGGAGGACGCCTTACTTTGTAGAATATGTAGACTAAGTTTTGGAAAAAGAAACGAAGACTGAAAAATAGGTCGGATTTTAAATCACCGGATAAGGAATAAAAATCATCGAAACTATTCTTGCGAGCAATATTTCGCTCTTATTTTCCATTACCCTGTTTAAACCCACAAACCTATATTTACAAAAACACCTACCATTCATTGTTCATTGGACGATTGCACTCGATACAGTCAATTGTTACAATGGCACTTCTACGGTTATCACAATATGCCAATTTCTCCGAAACTGCTAACGATTTCTTACCATTCCCTCCAGGACAAGACGTACTGTGTATTATCTCACATCCAAAAGTTCTACTTCCCAATTCCATACAAGCTTCCTCCTTTTACCCGCATACTACAACCGCGACCGTACTTGTCCTGGAAAACGTAGCTTACCAGAAAAAAAAAAAAAAAAACACACCCTAAAGGTGCGCAGAATGACAACCGTGTAACGCAATCATGAGATTTCTCGGTTTGAAAATAAGCCAATCAAGGCCACAGTGGGCGGTGTTTCTGTTCAGGGGGGTGAAAGGTCCGAGGTGTGAAAGGTGCTTCTTCCAAAGGCGGAGGTGCTGTATAAAACGTTTGCGTTTACAATTATTCCTGTAAAAAATCTTGTTTATTGTTACTCCATAATTAAATAACCTGATATTTCAACTTCTAAGTGCTAAGAATTCAAAGTCATACAACTCCCAATGGGCTGTATGCTGCCAACAGATTATTACATGAATAAATTTCTTAAGTGTATCGTGTTGTTGAGGTTTTTGGTTAAAATCCTAGCCCCTTTTGACATAAGATAAAGATCATGTAGGAAAGGTATGTTAAACTGTTGGTTGTTTTTCACATATCCTGCATTGTCCCTGCAGACTCTGGGCATACAATCTGAATAGACAAATAGTCCTCCATAGCTGCACTCACGTTCTCTCAGGAAACTGGGACAATACCCATTCAGAAAACTTGCCGTCAGTTTCAGCGGACGTAATTTTGCTACTGCAGATGGACGGATGGAGTGTGTAAGTAGGAGGCACTCTTACACGCCCCCAAAGCTTAGAGAGAAGGCCTTCCTCTCCCACACTGGGGGCTTTTTGGCCAGGGGGCACATCGCCAGCTGGGGCCCCTAGCCAAGAGGCTGCAGAAAGTGGCATTCAGACTGGAGGAAAACAGCTGTCATCAGCTCTGTAACTAAGGCTCCTGTTGCTAGGGAAGATGCTTCTCTCTCAACAACCCTGACAACAATCATTCCCAGAGGAGAGGCTGATCAGAAGGTGGGACAGGTGGTTCACTGGCAGTGCCCTCAGACCAGGCCCCTCGTCTATAATTACACCCTGTGAAGTCCAGCTGTCCCTCTCCACAAAGCACCACACCCTTCACAGTGGTTCCTCACGTTGACACGGCTGGCTTTACTATTCAAATTATTCTGGAACTATTCAGAGTGTTTTTACAGAAACATTTAGATGTCCAGTAGGAAAGTAAATTCGTGTAAAGTCCCCCTCTACTGCTTAAGGGCACCTTGTGATTGGTCACTCTGAGATGGGAGGTGTGATGATTTCCTGGGTGAGTCCTTGGATGACTGACAGCTGTCACTCAACATGTTCTCTGGAGCACTCTTTCCCATGCAGGATGGCTGCAACCTGGAGCCACGATGCTAACCTCCTTCAGGTCACATTTGGATCATGGGGGCCTTGTCTGAGCTCTCCTGCTCCAGGTCCTCGTCCTCCCACATCTCTGTGTCCTCCTGTGTGTCTCCTGTCCTGCTCTCTCTGAAGCACTGTTTGCCAGGCATCCTGCTGGACGCCTCCACAACTTCCACCTCGACTTGTGAACTGTCTCCAGCCCGTTGTTCCCAGCATGGCAATGCCACGGGCCTCCTGCCTGCCACCAGACGGACCAGAGAGTAAGAGGGGCCCGAAGCCCTGACGTCAGCGACACAGTCCTCCGGGCTGCTGGCCGCCTTTGGTGAATGTTTGTTTTTGCTCAGAATAAAGTAGGCCACGCCGGTAACCAGCAGCATACTCCCTGAAATGACACGCACAAAGGCTGCTGGGAAATGTGTCTGACCGCAGCTGAGCTGGGTTCTGTGTTCATTAAATGGTACGTTACTAGTATGGCAAATGGGAATTTAAAAATTCTAGCTCTACCACCTACAGTAACTATCTAACACTTTATCCACTACACCACCAGGTGGTTTACACTGGTACTGCCTTTTACTAGATAACTCCATAGGTTTCATTTTCTTGTTTTCCTTATCTGAAGATGGAAAGGCTGCTGCTTAAAAAAAAGTGTCCCACTTCTCTGCGGCTGTCTGCTTGCATGGAGGATGAGGGACCTTACCTGGGACGACTGCATGCCATGCAAGCACTGGGTGCAGAAAGCATACCACAGACATTATGGCATAATAAAGAAACTTCTGGAAGCCACCTAGATTTGACACCTTCTTCCACAAAACAAAGAGTGTCCACTTCGCAGGGCAGCTGGAGGGAGGGTAGAGCAGGTGATAAGCACTCTTCTCCCATCTTATTGAGATTAAACCTTTCTGAACATCGTTAAATAAAGACATTTAACCTGGGAATGGTAACATAAAATGACAAAACAACCGAAATAAAAACAGTAGATTATACTGTATCTTTAAATGTAGTAAAATAACTTACAAGAGATTAATTTACACAGATTAATGAGCCATGTGAGGATTAGGGTGCCATTTAAGTCCCATTAACATGCTTTAAATTTATGCAAGTGTATTCATGCTACATTCCATTGAGTCATGGTAGTGAGAGGAAATGGTACCCTCTTCCTGAACTCCAGGGAGGTCATGAAAACTCTACACACACACACACACACACACACACACACACACACTCAAACCCTAGAGATGCAAGGGCAGCAGTGCTAACCACTCACCCACCATTCCCCCTGTTTAGACATGATTTCACTGTGAAATGCTAATATATAACCTCTACAACCACATGTTCTTTAATGCCAAACCCAAGCTTGCTCGTTATATAATATACACTATACGGCCAAAAGTACGAGGACACCGGGTAATTAGGGTGTTTACATACTTTTGGGCTTGGCTAATTAAGGCATACTTGTTACTGACACAGGTGTATAATTAAGGTCACAGCCATGCAATCATTGGCAACAGACTGGTCATAGTGAAAACAGTTAGTGACTTTCCTTGTGGCACCATCATCATAAGATGCCACCCTTCCAACAAGTCAAATTCCTGCCGTGGTTAACTGCTCATGAAGTGATTGTGATGTGGAAACTTCTAAAAGCAACAAGGGTTCAGTTATGGTGAGGTAGGCCACACAAACAGAAAGGCACCTGTTTCTCCAACATCAGTATTCAACCTCAATAATGCTGTTGTGGCTGAATGGCAGTAAATACTACCAATGATATTCCAATATGTAATGGAAGCCTTGCCAGAGGAGTAGAGGCTATGAGAGCAGCAAAATTTTGTTGGTTTTGTTGTGAGATGTTGCACAGGCAGGTGTGCACATATTTTTGACCATACAGTGTATGCGTTTCTCTCTGCAAAATAGACATCTGCAGTGAAGGCATCATGCATGAATCATTCAATCAATTACATTTGTCGTAGTTAACACAATAACTAATGTTTGCAGCAATCACACGTTCCTTTAGGTGCCACTGAAAAGCAAAGACAGCGTCGCGCTCGTCGTGATGAAGATCCTGTGAGAAGAGAGAGGAGGAAGAGAGATAAAGGGACTGGGAAAAGGAAAACTACAAAAGGACTCGTTGAGCGAGCTCAGCGTAGAAAGAGGCAAGAGGCTTGTCTGAGGAGCAGGGACAGGAAACAGGCTCCAGCAAATGTTACCATGGCACCGGACAGTCCACAGCCCATAAAGGACACAGAGACCAGAATGAAGTTGTTCTATGTGGACGGTGAAAGTGTACCAGAGCTGTAAGGGAAATGAGAGGAGACATCCCAGCAATGGCGTCTAATATGAGGCTCCACCACCCTGGGCTTCTGACGTATGGAGATGTAAGCTGCAATGCACTCAACACAGAAAAACCTGACGCGTGTGTCTTTCAACAGTAAGCATTTCATCTTTCACGTGTCAAACTCCACTCAAATGTCCACGGCACCACAGCCAGCCATTTTCAGTTTTTTTTTTTCTTTTTTTAAAGATTTCCTAACAAATAATAGATTTAAACTTTGAACATTTATAGTGAGAGACTGAGTTTGGCAATAAAAATACAGACAGGAAGAATATGTGAGTGAGGCAAATCTGATTTGCCGGAATTATTTTAAGGGGAGTAGCACATTTTTGTAAGGCACTGTGTTTAATTCCATCAAAATGTGCTTAGTTTATTGTGAGAATTCATTAGTAAATTTCCTGATAGTTATACAATCAATCTGATTTATCAGTCTTATTGTACAAACAAAATCAGTGTAGAATATATAGAACTCGTTAAATGTATTCCCGTAAGACGTTTTGAGTGGAATTTATAGATAAACTCATACAAATACATCAGATATCATCTCCACCCTATTACTCCTATTAACCCAGTTAGCCTAGTTTAAACCGTTATTTGTTTGTTTTTAATACAATGTATACAATGTAAATACATGTTTTCAATAAACATACTTTGTTGGTTCTTATTTACACTCAGTTGTGCTGCTGTAGTCGAAGGATGGTGCAATATTGTACTTTTTGATGATTTTTTTTTTTAATTGCATTGTGTTTTCGCAAGAAATTATGTATATTTGAAATTACGTACAACTTGTTGCAAGTCATATCTTAAGAAAGCAATATCCCATCTGTCTAAAAATAATACAATAGTTTTAATTTAGTTTAAAAGATTGTGTATGTGCTGGTAATAGGGTTGAGTTTTAAGGAGCACAGAAAATAAAAAAAAGACTTGCCCTGAGGTAGGAATATGTATTTTTTTTGTTAAAGTTGAACAGTAGCAGTCACAGGGTCCAAACGGCTCCCTGTTTTCGTGGAGCAGCTCATTCACAGTAAGACAAGAGATCAGGGAAGTACTGATGCTGCCGTGGACTTTGTAAGACAAGTAAAAGTTTTGTAAATTGAGTTCACGCTGAAACAGAGCAGACACGCTAATCTAGAGCCGTCTAGCTCTGTAGTTTACTTACGGAATGCACGTTACCAGGAGGGAATCCACAAAGTAGGACACCTCGAACATCGTCACCACTCCGGATGCCACACTGCTGGGACGAAGTGGGACTGGTCTGAGAACGGACTCGCAAGATGATCACAAGTATGCGTATTCACATATGTGAGTGTGCACAGAAATGGGCAACAATACATTAAATTGTACTCTTGTGCAAAATACCCTATTTGCAAATATATCAAAATAAACTGCTGTATTTTGTATTTGAAAAGCACATTTCATAAACTTCCATTCCATCTTCTATTCCTGTAGGTTTGCTCTGTACAACATCAGGAAGATCAGGCCATATCGGTCTGATTATGCATCTCTGCTCCTTGTCATCACCTGGTTAGACTCCTGCAACGTCATGCTAGCTAGCTACTGGCTTGTGCCGTCAAGCCACTCCAGATGGTTCAGAGTGCAGCAGCACGTGTGGTATTCAATCAGCCCGGATGCTCCCATGGTTCCTCTCATTGTCTCCCTTCACTGGCTCCTTATATGTACTCACATCAAGTTCAAATCCCTGATGCTGGCCATCAGAACCATCAACTGCCTGGCACCCTGCTCCATCAAATCACTCCTGAGGACCTACACTCTACTTCACCCTTTTCATTTAGCTAACCAACATCGCCTGGTAATCCCATTTGCACACGAGAAGTCTCAATGCAGAAGATTCTCATATGTGGTCCCTCCATGGTGGAACCAGCTGCTCATCTCCATCCGATCTGCAGACTTCCCTGTCGACCTTCAAAAAACGCCTCAAGAATCATGTCCTCTGGGTACACTCCTTTAACTCATGCAATGACTCACCTCAACTTCTCTGGACCCCCTCTCCCTCCCTATCCTCTAACTCAATGACTCACCTCTTCTTCTCTGGACTTGCTCTCCCTTCCTCTCCTCTAACCCATACAATGACTCACCTCTTCTTCTCTAGACTCGCTCTCCCTCCCTCTCCTCTAACTCATACAATGACTCACCTCTTCTTCTCTGGACTCCCTCTCCCTCCCTCTTATTTCAAGCTCTTGCCTTTAAAGCTTTAATGGTGATCTACTAGGACTTTATTTTTGGCTATAACTGCCTTTTGGTAGGACACACGTAGTATAGCTCTTAATCCAGGGCTAACCTGCACTTGGTTCCTGGTCCCTAATCTGATGCTCAGCCTAGCTGCATTTATACCGTAGCTCCTTAAACTGCTGTATGCTTGTGTTGTATTGCCTCTATGCTGCTTTGAACAAAATGCTAAATGAATAAAATATGAAATGTACATTGGCCAGTTTGATCTGTTGCTTGACCAGCACACTGACTCAGCTGGCCAAGCATGAGAGCAACCAGCTTTTCACTGCTTCACAAGGCATTATGCAAATATGAAACTAGACAAAAGATCAAATATTCTGAAGTGTCTAAGATATATCCCAAATAATCACGTGAACGACCAGATAAAGGTAAATTCATCAAACTGAAATGCGATTAACACACTCAAAAAGATATGTTTTAGTTAGTGCTGTCAAACTTAATGCATTATAGCACCTTACCGTTAAAGTCATAACGCATTATTATTTCTATAATTGCATTAACGTATGCTGTAATACCCCAGAGAGAGAACAGCATGAGCAAACATTTTTACCAGAGACCTGCAGTATTCAGACTGTAAAGCCAGAGCGTTGGTTCGCCTAATTTGAGAATTCACAACTAAATAAAAATATTCACTTAGCACCTCATGGGGAGGCTGACAGAGGGGAAAAGCTATGAAACAATGTTATTTGGTTCATTTTGTTTAAAAAAGACTAAGAATATTGTCACTGCCTGGGCCAGCGCTACTTCCAGGTGTAACTCCCAGCGTGCACCGGGTTGTCAATAGTTGTGTGCACCCTTGTGCGTAATTATTGTGGTAATCATGTTCTACACAGATGCAGATGTTTGCTGTAGTGATTAGTTAATTAATTTGTGTTATACTATGGAACCTCCTGGCTGTAGCGTGTTCGCCCAGATCGTGTGCTGTAATCAGTCACTGTGGCCTGCATTTGTACTATTCAGGTTAGTGTGGGGGTTGTTTTTACATTGCTGATAGGCTATAATCGAAGTGACTTATACTTATGTAAATGATGTGTGTATGTCTGATTTTAATTGATATTTTGTATTTTTAGAGATGATAACAGACAAGAGACAGTCTGTTGTTGTTTTATCGTATTTAACTTGGCAGTTGATTTTATTGTGAAATTCTGTGTTGATTGGATTAATTATTGTAACTGAATAAATTGATTTAAAAAACAGTTTGATTAAAACCATATATTTCAGAATGGTGCTCTGTAAGGGAGTTGCCACAATATCCTAATTTGCAATATTTGTGCTGCCAAATACAAATACCACAGGAGTTTTACTTTGTTATATTACTGTGAAATTGTTTTATTTTACAGAAAACTAGTGTATCAAAACGAGCATCTTGCCAGTTATCGAGTGAACTTTCAATGGTTGTAAAACTGGTTTTAGATCTATTTGTTCAAGTTTTCCAATCAATGTTTTTACTTTCTAAATACTCACCTTCGGTTTTGTGAGCAGTATCAGTGGACATCGTGGAGTTAAATTCTGATATAGGCGTAGTTTATTTTTGTCTGTATTTTAAGACTTGTGTTTTGTATAACTACCTTTCTATGATGAACTATATAAAATATTTTTGGATTGTATTACGACATAAACGTACATGCGATTAATTGAGATCGGAAAAAATAATCGTTTGACAGCCTCAGTTTTACTGTAATTTAAGAGAGAAAATTTCTTTCTTGCTTGCGCCATAGATTTTAATGATTAAGCAACACGCGGAATGTGGCCCTTTGTATATGGGACACCAACACGTCTGCAGTTTTGGGGAAAGCATTTTTAAAAAAACAAAAATAGTATTTTGATACAAAATACGTTATCATTTTAAGTCGATCAAATACAAATTACAAAATACGATTTTATGTTTTAAAAACATGTACAAGAAATACTGCCCATCCTTGAGCGCGCGGATGATGACCGCGTTTGAGTTTGTAACCTGCCTTCACGTCTGAACCTTATTTCCAGGTCTCGCTGGATAAAGAAAAGGTTACATTAGGTAAATCAGGCCAGGATGACTTAGTGTGTAAGCAGTGCGTTGAAGCGAAGCAATGCTCGAAGGACTTCGAAGATTGATACTGAAGCTCGGCAGGTGCCTTCATGTCGGTTATATGCGGGAGTAGCCGAGAAGGGAAAGGGTGCCACCCTGTGGGCCTTATGGGAACTGTTGCTTTATCATATTCCCTCACACGTTTGTACTAAACTAAGCTGTACAAAATTCTTAAAACAGACCACTCACATAACAGAGACCCCCCATCCGTGTCCTTTTAAACACCATAATCGGCCGTTAAACTACTCGTTACGTTTTTCTGCTCACAGATGTGCATTTAGCCGCGTTTCAAATGTATGTTCCTGAGTTTGCTAGCAGGCATGGAGCATGCTGTACACCAGGGCAGACTGAGAGCTGAAAAGGTGGGATTTGGCAACCCACAAAGCCTCATTACTGCAGTGGTGAGTCATTACTGCACGCCTCCTCATGGCCATGACAGGACACTCATTTCCAGACGTTAAAGGTTCTGAAAGTCTTATTGCGGTAATAGTGAGTCATTCGCTTTACGGTCCCGATAGCCTCGTTGTTATTGGCAGGGCCCCCTGAATTTACTGCTGAAAGGAGTGGTGCTGTTTGCTGTGCATACGGTAGATCCAGTGTACTTACAGGAGATAAACGGCCAGGTTTTGGAACTTTCCTTGGTGCAAGGTCTCGATCCCCACTGCACACAGCACTGGTGGTGTACAGGCAGCAAACGTGTCAGCAGCTAAGTACTTCCCTGCTTTTTGCCCCAACCAGTTACGAGTGCTTCCCTGCAGCTTACAGTTTTAAAAGTGACAGCACTTAATAAGCCTACAGAATGTGGAACGCTTTTTAAACTTTCAGCCAATAGGTGTCAGCATTCACACTTACCTGTGTGGGACCGGCTCTGATCAGTGCCCGTCCACGATTCGATATAATAACCCACAAGGCCTAAAATATGTATTTTCTACACCAAGTTAATATGTATTCAGACTCATCAATAACTAACGAACACGTGTAACCACAAACTTCAAGAATTCAGCATGTATTTTCTTGTTTATTTACTTTCTTTACTATGTAACCTAAATGCAGATTTCTCAATGTTTGAAAATTTATTAAAGTAGTTCAAAGTCCGCACCCCATTAGAGCATCATTCTGTGGACACAGAGAATGGTTATGATTTTCATAGCACACTCTTCTTATGCATGCACCTTACAGAGCTGTGACCGGTTATGTCGGGCATGTTCTGAAGTGCTGTTTAATCACAGGAACCTTGCCAAGGCACCGGAACAGACGCTCATCTAGCAACATGCTTGTGCGAGTCCCGAACCTAATGCTGCGCTAATATGTGGGACTTATTTACCGGTTTATTTGTGTGAGACACAGAAAAACGGGGGTTATGCAACTAGTTGTTTCTGGGGGATTTTGAGCACTTTCACAGAAAAGGCACGCAGGCAGGCTTGCCAGACCGGAATCTGTGTCAGCGCACTTAGGACCTCCGCAGACTGACTCTTCAGCTTTTCCCCAGGGTCATTTCATCACATGCTTCGCAGTGCGGAGAGTTGCCCTTTTGCTCTGATGAAACTCGGCTGCTGTCCCATTGTACAGCTTTTTATTATCCTCCGCCAGTCTTGCTGTACAAATCTGATCTGGACGCTTACATTACAGACGCAGGTTTGTGAAACCCAATATGTTAAGGTAGTCAAAGGCATTCAGAGTCTAGTGTCTCATGATTGCATATTAGACACACACACACACAGCCTCAGGGCCACCTTAATTCATCCTGACTGCCGCTCTGTCTGTCTGTCCAGCAGGGGGACTCATGGCTGAGGGCCTCTGTGACTAGTGGAAAGTTGTTTCCACATCACCAGTCCCCGATGTCAGTGCCCTGTATAATATTACGATATATGGCATCACCATGTAGACTGGGCTTCGGTCAGGGCAGCGAGCGACACACTAATACAAAGTTTTGACTCACGACAAATATCTCAGGAAAATATGAAAGCTTAAATCCTCTCCGTGACCTTCTTTTGACCTAAAGCACTAAATTTAAGTCCTTGAATTCACTCATTACTGATGATAACCAAAATTAGCCAATTTTCCACACACGTCCATTTACAGGCTAGCTTTTACAGGTCTGTCAAACCAGATAGGGTTAAAATTGCCATTAATTGTTATGAGTGCCTATTCTTTTGCTTTAATCACATACAGTTTAACTACTGACCTGCGGCTGTGGAAACTCCAAGCACCCTGCAAGCACACTCTACCACGACCCAGAGTGCCGAAGATCCCATCGTTGAGCCGGAACCCTCGGGTATGGCAGCCCTCAGTCCACCTGCACCCTTTATCCCACTACGGCGTAATCCTGTAGCAGCACCACCCCCAGCGCCGCGTCCCCCGCCTATCTGGTGATGGAGGCTAATCTACTCTGTGTTTGGCTGGGACCAGTCACCTGTCTGGGGGTTGATGTAAATGCTTTAGGACCCTGTAGGAATTTTAATGAATTTTGTACGTTTTATCATATTTACGTATTCTTTCTATTATACTCTTTTACTGTGGACTGTGGTCTACCTACCTCATTTTACCTACCTCATTTTACACTACAATTCATATTTTGGTATTTTGTGTA
>JAACJT020000151.1:0-21601 GCA_009936485.2 Gymnarchus niloticus | reverse complement strand
GGCTGATGAACACATGGCTGCTGGTGCTGATTCAGCTAAAGATGCTTCTGTTTTACTCAGAATTCCTGGAGAAATGAAATACAGGAGTGGGATTGCCAGTTATCCAAAGGGTGTTAAATGAAGGATATGAGCTTTTCTTTCAGGGATGCTGGAGCTGTTGGCGTGGACTAATGGTCACAAGATTGCAGAACTGTACTGGGGTTCTGCTGTTAAAACCTAATGAAGATGTCAAGAGGAAGTGGCCACAAGGAAAATGCACCACTGCTCTTTTTGGCTAAATATGGGAAGATAGTGTCACAGAAAAGGTAAACATTAATTCAATTAAATTCAATTCAATTTCATTTATATAGTGCTTTTAACACAAAGCACTGTCACAAAGCGCTTTACATAGTCCCGGGTCCACAGTCCCCAGAGAGTAAGCCAAAGGCAACAGTGGCAAGAAAAAACTCCCTCAGGAGGAAGAAACCTTGGGAGGAACCAGACTCAAAGGGGAAGCCCATCCTCCTCAGGCCAGCACCGGGCAGGACAAATTAATGAATATAAATTAGAACAATAGATACAAAAGAGCAAGTCAAACATTACCTCAGCTTCTGGACCCAAATCAAATGTCAGGTTGGCCTCCATTATCTTTGTGTAAGTAAATTGAGTCGAGACAAAACAATACACAAAGTGGTATAGAGGCTGAATATCTCTGCCTGAGGTAACAGTTAGGTAGCAGTCTGACGTGGGACTCATCCGTCTTTTAGACAAGAGAGCACTGCAGGTTACAGAGGTTAACATCTGGGTGACACCTGGCTGGGCCTACGATGGGGCGGGTTTGTAGACAAACATGGCCAGCACCACTCATTCAGCTCCCTCTTTCCCTCCCTACCAGGAATCAATACATTCATTGTTACCCTTTTTCAAAACGGTTCTCTAAACCCCTTTCAGGTGTCATTAATCTGAAATACAAATTAAGAACAACTCCAGTTCGATCTTCTTCCCTTAAATAATCAAATGTAATTCTTCATGTAACCCAGCTTCTGTAATTGGCTTTGGCTGAATCACTTTACATCTCAGCATCCTAAGAATTGATTTATTGATTTTTATAAATCATATGAAGGTTATGGATACTTTTATACAAAGGGAAATGTAGAATATGAGTGATTTGCAATGACATGGCTATTGTACTTATGCTAGATGGATTGGCTCCCACTTATTGCCTACTCGTTTGGCCCCCTTGTTCCTTAAGCCTTAGCATTATTGGGTGGTGTGTGCCCCTGTGGTTTAGGACTCTGTGTTCAAATCCGACGGCTGGCAGAGTGATCATAACAATGTCAGATCCTTGAGCAAGACCCTTAACCTGAAAATAGATGACTGACCCTGAGCCGTGCTCCTGCCTTCTTGTATGTGAGCTTCATAGGGCAGCAAGATGTGATAAATGCAAACCAAAGAATTTCTATCTGCTTGTACTTGTAAGAAATGCTGAACGAAGAAAAACCCAATGGACTGTGTAATGTCTATGTAAAAGCTGTGCCTCATAATATTAAAATTGGTGAATTGCTTCAAATGAGAAAAAAGGAGTTTTCCTTATGGATAAAAGCTCCTCTTCCTTTCAGTTTTTTTCCTCAAAATTAAAAATCTATGGAAGTAGAACCAATATGCATGCCATCGTTTTAGAACCAGCCCATTGTCTGATGAACAGTAAAAGGTATGACCCTGTGAGACATTATGTGTTTACAGAATTAACCTCATTCGATTAGTTTGAAATAAGGCATAATTGTATAATTGAATAGATATTGTGCTTTGATGGAAAAACATAGTGAAAGGAGAACAGTGGAAAGTAACAAAGACAAGTTTATCTGTGAAGCATTAAGTGTTCAAAACTTCCTTAAGAAGTTAAGATGTCATACTACTCTTGTGTTGAAACTTTTCCTGCCTCTCACCTAGTGTGAATGGAACAGCCAGATCCTTGCATACTAGCTGTCAAAGTGTAGAAACTCCTCTTTTGATTTCTGGCATGCTGAGGGATTGGAGTCCTCAGCTTGCAGCTCGTGTTTCTCGCAAACATTCTGGAAGTCCTGTGATAAGCAAACTCCACCCTCTCCCCTCTGACTGAGATGTAGTACCTGCAGCCATGCTGTAGAGAAGGTCAGCAGAAAACGGGGTTCCCTCAAAAGTCTACCAACTTACTAAAATACCCCTTGTTACAAATAATGAAATGCATTGTTATGCATATGTGCAAACAATTACACTGGAAATTTCTCCCTTTGTAGCACAAAAAAAGTATCCAGCAATGGTTATTGTGCTGACAGCTCATGTGTCTTGCAAGTGGCAATTTTTAAAAGCAATAATAATAATAATAATAATAATAATAAAAACAAACTACGTAAAACAGGGGTCCTGCCCTACATTTCAAATAAATGTTTAAATGTTACCCAAAAGGCATTAAGCTGTCAGAAAAGTCAAAGGTGGTTATTTATCCAGATTTTGACATTATGCTTCTTATACAAAATCAGGGACCTCAGTAAAACTGCAAGTGATCTTCACAGATCACTATAACATAGCTCTTCTCTCTGAGAGACAGATGGGGCAGAAAATCAGGCACTCATGTGAATGGCAGTTTGGCTGAAAATGTTGCGTCATGCTTTTAACTAAGCTAAGGGCTGTGCCCTCTCTTTTCCAGGCCCTCTGGACCACAGATGAACCTACTAGGCGTTAGCATGACTAATTGAATGACTCTTCGTGTGTATTGCTGTTGCATGTTTCAGAGTGTTCATTTGGCATTTTCTACATGTGTTCTGACAAAAGGAATAAGAAGACGCATCATTTTCATTCTTGTTAGATATTGGAATATAGAAATGTTGGCCTGCTGTGTCTCTGTAGCTGATCAGTGGCTTGCTTGAAGGTCACATTTTCACAGTTGCCTTTTATGGTGTAGTAGGGCTCTTTTCCTTAGCCCACTGATTTCTTGCATCTTTGATCCCTAACAAAGGCCTCCTCTGAGCTTACAGGCTCCCCAGAAGTCATTAGGTGGCTGTGGAATAGTTATGTTACATAACCCAATGAGGTGCTTCTCATTAATGTTATGCAAGCCTCCACAAATGAGATTAACAGCAAAGCTGGGCTGAGGAATCTCTTGTCACTGATGGTAACATTATGAATTTTGAAAATTTCACATTTCAGAGTTTCAGGCCATATAGTCTATAGATGATGACTTTATAAACACAGCTTACATGACTCGTAGCACGCATCACAATGAGGAAGAGTCTTTTAGAGACTTATTTATGAAAACAAGTACTATACTCTCAGCTCTCACAAATGGACAACATTACAAGATTACAAGCATCCATCACGTATTTGATCTAATCCCTTACATAGTCATGAAGCGTTCTGTCCTTGAGAAATGAGTGTGACAGAGCTCCTGAAGTGCGACTGCAGCTCGTTCAAACTATTTTTAAATTTTTTTCACACTCAAGCTGGACTCCAAGCATCCAAATTGTTTAGATATTTGAAGCAGGTTTCTGAAACACCTTCATTTTCACTTTGTGAGGGAAATGAGTGCAAGAACGTGGCAGGTCTGGGCTGTCACATCTGAGCAGGGCAAAGTGCAATGTAACATGTACTGGAAGGCCATGTTTAAAGGGTTTGTTATGTCCTGTTTGAGGGGGGCATACTCGACACCCACCCCAACTCTTCGTGTGAGCTTGCATGTTTTCCTTGTATCCTCCAGGTACTCAGGTTACCTCCTGCAGACATGCAGTTTAGGTGAATTTGTGTCTTTCATTTGCCGATTGTGTGTGTGTGTGTGTCTTGTGATGGACTAGCATCCCATCCAGGGTGTTCCCTGGGAAATTGTTGACATGTCACTATCTTTGCCACTGGCATCAGTAAAGTAGTACTGCGATTATCATTTATACCTTTAAACTGAAACCTAGAAATGGTGGAGATGCAGAAGAAGACAAACACGAACTTCTCAGTCCACGCTGATGCTGTGAGGAATTTTTGAGGCTGTTTGTTTTTCTGAGTCAGCTTGGTCCGGATGCAGCTCAGTCTGCTTTGGCTCCAACAGCCTTCCTCCTGGGAGTGGTGCTTGTTTTAAAAGTGTCCCATTTTACAGGAACCTATCTAAAGCATCAGAGGCATGCTGTACCAATCACAGCAAGCATCGAATGAGATAAGAGCTCCTTGACTAAGTATGGCTTTGTATGGTGTACAACTAGAGCAGGATCCCATTTGGAGCTCAGCTCTAACAATTGCTAGAATTAGCAGAATCCACCCCCACAGTGGCTCAGCTTCACAGAGCTGACTTCCTTCTGGGAGTGCTGTAAGTGGTCTGTGCTTTTGTGTGGAGCCCAGTTTATCTTGTTGTGATTGATTGGCACTGGTTACTAAGTTCGTTAAGTTCTGATGAGACAAATGAGGATTCAAAACCCATGGTGATTGGTTAGTTGAGGGTACTCCCACCCTTGATGGGTTTGAAGCCTCATTTGCCCCATCCCTACCATTAAGGATACATTCAAATTTTACTTCAACATGCTTTAGACCCTACAATGTACCTTTGTCTTCCAGACTCTAATTTTCCAAAACCTCCATTTCCTAGATTCTCAGACACCAGTAAATCATGGACACAGGGGAATTCTAGAAAGATCTGTTGTTGACTCTGATGTTGTTTATTGTTTTTTCTTCAAAGATATAACATGTATAGGCTTTTGTGTGCAGCCTTTAAAAAAAAACTGCAGCACTAGAAGGATCCAGATACACACACACACCCATGCATGCATGTATTTCCCATTTTAATTTTATGTTTAAGTATTAGCTCTTCAGTTATGTGATTGCATATCAAAAGAAGCCTTAAATGGGACATTGTGCCACCTTTTCACAAGGCTCATTTACTCAATAAATGATATTCATTAATCATACTCAGCTACCAACTCTCCATTTATTGCCACCTTATCGTGGTGGAGGCATTTGAGTATTCCAATGATCTTAGGAGCCATGTTGAATGGGGCAACTTGCCCCTGTTAGGGTCTCCCAAGGCAAACTGGTCCTAGATGAGGGGCCAGACTACGTGTGATTCAAAAGACTCCTATAAATAGAAAAATCAGGAACCTAGATACCTTGCTTGGGATAGAGATAAAGCAGCCCGGCAAAATTTCAAGGCGCAGGGGCAGAGGGTGTCCGGTTTGGTGGCCTCTGGATAGCATCTTTTCTTTTTGCTGTTCATGAGTGAGGGAAAAATGAAGTGGGAAATTGACAGGCAGATCGGCGCAGCATCAGCAGTCATGCAAATGTTGTATCGGTCTGTCATGGGGAAGACAGAGCTGACTCGAAAGGCAATCTACATTCCTACCCGCACTTACGGTCACAAGCTATGGGTAGTGACCAAAAGAACGAGATCACGGATAGAAGTGGTGGAAATGAGCATGCTTCACAGGGTGTCTGGGCTCATCTGTAGAGCTAGGGTGAGGAGCTCAGACAATAGGGAGGGGCTCAGAATAGCACCACTGCTCGTTTGCATCAAAGGGAGACTGCTGAGGTGGTTTGGGAATCTGTCTAGGATGCTTTCTAGATGCCTCCTATGGACAGTGTTTCAGGCATGTCCAACTGGAAGGAGACTCTGGGGCAGATCCAGGACACATTGGTGAGATTAAATTGACTTTAAAATAATTATTATATATAATAATAATGCTAACCTATAAGGCTTGGCTCCAGAATATCTGTCTGATCTTTTGGTTCTATATTATCCCCCCTGTTGGCTTCGCTCTCAGGGGGCAGGTTATTTATTAGTTCAATGATGAAAAAGGTTATGTTAAGTTGCTGAGCATTCTCCAACAGAGCTCCGCAGCTGTGGAATGGTCTTTCAGCAGCAGTGCAGGACTCTGGCATTGACTTTGGATGAAATGTTCTGTCAGTGCTGTCACTCCTGCTTTGCTTGTTCTGTGTGTTGTTGGAGTGTTGGCTATTAGGAATTCCTCATGCCTGGGTCCCCACTGGCCTCTCCCTAATATTAATACTGCCATATATAGTTGTGCCAGAGATCTTGCAGTTTTATTGCAATTATTCTGCTGTCTAAAATTGCTGCTCTGCTCATGCAATTTTCTCTCTCCCTCCGCCCCCCTTTCTGGGGTGTTCCTTTTCGAGGTCTGGATTGAAGAGATCTCCCTGTTTGTCTGCTGGCCTTCCGTGTCCTCCCTCCTCATCACCTGTCTATCCTGACCAACTTACCATCATCTGAGGCACCAAACCTGCTCTTCAACTCGATCACCTGACTGTCTCCTTCAATACACTGTTGTCCATCTAACTGTTGTACCTCTTTGTTATTTATTGTTACGCCCCGCCTCCTGACCCTCTGCTTCCTCGGTGTGTCCTAAACAGGACACACCTGTTTTGCGTTTTCCCCCTCGTTAGCACTCTTTAAGAGACCTTCCCTGTCCTGTTGGTTTTACTGGTTGCTAATGTTACTCCTGTGTGTGTTTCTGCCTGTTCCCAATCCCAATGGAAAATAAAAGTTCACATTCCCCTGCATTGGAGTTTGGTCTGCTTCATAACATTTATATTGTATTAATGAACTTAATGAATTTGTCCTGCCCGGTGCCAGCCAGAGGAGGATGGGCTTCTTCTTTCAGTCTGGTTCCTCCCATGCTTTCTTCCTCCTGAGGGAGTTTTATCTTGCCACCATCACCTTTGGCTTACTCTATGGGGACTTTGCCACTTTGTGACAATGCTCCTTGTTAAAAGCACTATATAAATAAAACTGAATTGAATTAACTTGAATCTCCTGGTTGGCCTGAGAACGCCTCGGTATCCCCCTGGGGGAGCTGAAGGAGGTAGCCAGGGAGAGGGAGGTCTGGGCATCTCTACTTAAACTGCTGCCCCCATGTCCTGAACCCAGATAAAGTGGTGAAAAATGAATGAATGATCTTCATTAAAATCTTATTCAGTAAAGTGGATGCTAATTTCCTCACCATACCTTCCATTTGAAAGAAGGCTGGGGAAAAATGTCTGGATGGCATTCCCAGGTGTCTCGGTCCCTGCCCTTATTATATTAATTTGTCCAGCTTTCTTACATGGACTACCGTGTGTTTACTGACATGGAATGGTGGGATCGCATTTGTTTTGCTAAGCCGAATGGGTCGCAAACATTTCTCTCCTATAAAAATGAACACCTTTTAGCAATAAATGAAGAATAACCTCAGATGTACATGGTTAGTAAACAGTTTTTAAGCAGAACATTTATGTACACAAAGCTTTTAACACTCTTCTCAAATGTGACGCATTTTCTTTGCTGCACTTTTGTCTGGATTGAGTTTTGTTTGGCTTGAAGAAAGATTCATTTATAAAATGGATTTCTGTCTGGCTATAGCCCAAGGCATTAGAGAAACAGTCAGGGAACGTTGCTCCAGATATAACAGTACTTTACTTTTTTGATCTGCCCTGGTGTGACTTGCATACACTTTTGATTTTTACAGCTGCAGAAAGACCAGAAGCCAAGTGGAAGTTTTCTCATTTGCAATCATGCATTCCTGTTTTACAACATAGAAGATTTGGACCATCAATGCCTGTTTGCAGACTGGCACGTACAGATAAGGTTTTTCATCATCTCATGTCACATATATTTCCATCACACTGTTATAAACACAAAGAAGACTAATGAACTAAAGAGATCTGTATGTTTCTAAATTGCCCAGATTAAGGTTCTGTAATGCCCCCGTCACATGATTCCCTTCACTATCTCCATTGGAGGGATACTCGCTGATTGCCATGGACTTTGACAGCACAAGTATTTCTGAACATATGTATTTGTGGCTTCTTACCAATGCTAATTTGTAAAATTTTCCAAAGGATGGTGAACAGAACTGCTTGACATAGGTGTACGATGAAGGAATGAGGGTTTATTTGGATACAGAGGTAGAGATGAGTTTTACCAAAATGGTGGCCAGGAACAAAAACAAATGCAGCTGTTTTGGCATGACAAGAGACAAAAATAATGGGCTAGGATAAGAGCTACCACGAGATGGAGGCTGGGTATGTTATCATGAGGAGAGGAAACAACTTTGGCTTGAAGGATTGGTAATTAGGCATGGGTAATTGGATTGGTCACCTGACCTTACCCTGCCCCAAGGTTTCCACACCCTCACCCCCTCCTTACTTTAACTTTCTCAGAATGGAGATTCCATGGTTCAATTTACTTTTACTTGCTGATGTTCACTTTGCAATGTAGTCTGTTTCTTATCATGTAATCATGTCTGACCATTTCAGTTATTTTCCTATGTTGTACTGCAGAGAGTGGCTGGATCCAGTACCTGCTATATGGTTGCAAAAGTTGTACCTCTACCACCACTAAGTATATAATTTTTCACCTGTCTAACTTGACGTTTTCTACTCTGATGGATGAATGATGTCTCCTTGGCAAGTAAATATGTGAATTACAGCTAAGCCAGTAAGGGAAGTTTTGGTTGAGCTGCACTGGTACATTTCTGGTGTATGGTGATTGGCCTATGGTCAGGGTCTGTGAACCTCTCAAATGCATTACTTGGCAATTTTGTAGCTGGATTTGGCAGTTCTCATTTCTTTATCTTTGCTTGGAGGGTGACTGCTACAGGATGTTCTGTGGCATTGGAATTACCATTGCTGTTAAAAATTGGGAAGAACTGTGTTGGAATTATGTGGGAAAAAAGGATTTCTGCCACATTTGGACCCTGGGGTCATTATGGGGACATTATTAATATTCCATCCATCTTCCAGAGCCTCTGGCCTGCCTAATCCAATACAGGATCACAGTGAACCATATACTTGTCCGAGAAAAAACAGCACACGAGGACATAATCACATGCTGTGGGAAATTTGAAGACACCAGTTCACCTAATGAATGTTTTTGGACTGTGGGAGGAAACCTGAGTAGGAAGGAAAACAGCAAGAAGAAAACAGTGCAAATCAAACTGTCAGTCATGGAGATGTGAAGCCATTGTGGTATCCATTGAGGTACCATGTCGTATCCATCATTTTGTTCACTGTGTATTGATTGTTAGTGTCATTGCATAGTGTATGCCCCAAAGGAAAATGCATTGAGGACAGAAGTGAAAACATTCCTAACACAGCTGATACTTTAGTGACTGTAAAGTAGACCCAAGTAGTATCTGGGGCAGGAGTGATAATGGTAAATTGTAAAAATGGTAAATGGTGAAGACTGTCCTACCGGAGACACACTTGATGGTTAGAAGAGACTCTTCATTTGAGAAAGAACACAAACCGTCAGGCAGAAAATGAGGGCATCGTGTAAGGAGTACACGGGCTTCTTTGCAAACCCTGGTAAACATGGAGTGTCAGGCCTGCGTCTGAAACCCTGCAGAGAGTGGGGAGAAACTGAAGCGGGGCCTCATCTGCCAGTTTTGCATGTTATTTCTGTGTGTGTTATTTACCCAAGAGACTACGCTGAGTAACTCAAAGCAGGTCAGATCAGGCAAAAAAGTATCGTATTCTGTTCCTGTGATTTTTTCACACCAGTTACAGCCTCACAGCTAACCCCCAACACCCAAGACAACACTCCTACTTATCCTCCATGGCCTCTACTTTTTTTATACACACTCACAAGCGCTCCTCCACCATCAGCTAAATTGACCAGGAGCCAAGCTGAAGAAGGCAGATAAGTTACCATGAGGATGAGAAAAGCCTATCATTTACACCTCAATGTCAACCAATGCTATTATCCTTTTGAAATCATTCTGTGCCAAAATGTTTTCAAGGACACTCGAATTTTCGAGAGATATAAACCATGAGGAATGAACTGCTACTAGCAAGATGCAATTAAAATTACACTCAGTGGCCACTTTATTAGGCAGTCCAACTGAGCTGGACCCTCATGTTGCCTCCAGAACCACTTCAAGGGTTGACTTGTGCATTTGCAGATGCTTTTCTGCACACTACTGATGTATTGAACTGTTACTTTTGCACTTGAGGCCTTCCTGTTAACTTTAATGATTTTGGCCATTCACCTCTGACCTTTTCCGTTAACAAGGTGTTTTCAACCACAGAAATGCTATCGACTGGCTGTTTTTGTTCATCACACCATTCTCTGCAAACTCTTGACAGATCCAGGAGGGTGGCTGTTTCTGAGATGCTGCAATCAGCATGTCACACCACATTTCACATTTTTTTGACCTGTACTGATCCTTGGCTGCTCAGTAATTGAACCTCCTGACCCCTTCTGTAAGCATTAAGTTGTGGTCAGATCTCTTGCCTTTCCATGAGCAGGCAATTTTGATTAACGTGCCGATGTATCTAGTGTTTTGTTAAAAGTATGATTTAAATGTATAAATATGATTAATATGAAAACCAAAAATAACCTTTAGTACTTTACGTGCCATTATTTTATTATACTTTTGTACTGCTATTGGCATTAATAAGAAAAATACAACTGTATACATCAAGCAAGACCATGGAGGGAGAGTAACACTAGTTCAACAGTTAGTGCGGTGGGCCTGGGTGCCTGGAGTCTTCTGGAGAGTGAGGCTGGTTCAGATGTTAGTGCGGTGGGCCTGGGTGCCTGGAGTCTTCTGGAGAGTGAGGCTGGTTCAGATGTTAGTGGGGTGGGCCTGGGTGCCTGGAGTCTTCTGGAGAGTGAGGCTGGTTCAGATGTTAGTGGGGTGGGCCTGGGTGCCTGCAGGCTTCTGGAGAATGAGGCTGGTTCAGATGTTAGTGCGGTGGGCCTGGGTGCCTGCAGGCTTCTGGAGAGTGAGGCTAGTTTAGCGGTTATGTTAATCCTATCCTGGACTCTCCTGGATTTTGTATGGGAATGATTGCTGGTGATGAGACCACTCATGAATGCTAAAGCAGTGCCTGTGCTACACTGTATATATGATGCAATAAATAATATATAAATAATATACAGTATAATATGTTATTCTTGTTTTAAGTTTTTAATATCCAGACACCCATTTCCCAAACCGCTGTGTCCTATTCTGGGTTGCGGATTTCTAAAATCATTTATGAAATGCAAGAGAGCATCATACCAAACTGTCAGTAAGTCACTGCCTTATGTGACCCGAGGATCATTTACATGTGGTTGATGGGCTCAGGAGTGCGCTCCTTAAATATTCACTGCACATACCAAGTTCCTTGTGTGCGTGTGGAAATGCTTTATTCCCCTGTGTCAGAGAAGCAAAAGAAATGTTTCACAAAGAGGCCAAAAATCAGTTTGAGTTGAGACTCACGAAGGCTGAGATTCTGAGGGTAAAGTTTCACTTCTTGTGCAACAATGAAGCCATTCACAGGCGCCACCCTGCAGACCCATGGCTGGATGTGCCCCAGGCGAAGGGAGGTCTGCCTCACACCATGTGGCAAAGCCTCTGGGTCCCAAAGAGACTCGTTTCAGGACATGGCCATATCCGGAGGCCTACAAAGAGCTCTTTTCATAAAGGCGCATTCTGAGATTGTGAATAACTTTATTTGTGGATTTATATATTCAAACATTGGTGTGTGCTTGGAATATCTGAGGGTAACATGTTAAAATGCAGAGTCATTTCTCAGAAAATCAGTTCTGATCACATCTTTGACAAAGACCAGCCTAATTTATATATGCATTATATTACTGTTCAGACATATAATAAAGTGCACTTTCCTATAAGCATGAGCAGATGTTAAATCATGTCTGGAAATTGTTATCACTCCGATTTCATAAGAATACAAAGATGGCTGCAATGTGATGTGGCTGCATCAAAAAGGTTTGTAGATAGTCACTGTTCTGAGGGACAGAAAGGACCCAAAATCTTCCTAATGCCCTAGCATGTACTTTCATGGGTGTTCCAATGACCTGGCCTTTTCCACTTCTGCCATTACAGTAAAGTTTGATAACAGTGTTCAAAGTGATATTGAAAAGAGAGCAGAGGGTTTCAAGAAGATGAGCCCCTGCCATGTAAACAGTGCAGGGGGAGCAGGTCTAAGTCTTTATAAGTGTAATCATGCAAGGCATATCCCTGCCAAGAAGCTGTCCAGGACTGGCTGTAGATGTGATAAACTGTCAGGAGCAGGGAATTATTAGGCAGCGGCTCTTCAAAGGCTGCTTGTTTCCTTCAGAGGAAGACGTGGAATGACTGAGTCATTACATTTATGTGTTTGAGTGCTTGAGTCGTAAGTTCCCACAAAATACCTAGATAGCAAAACAGAGAATTAAAATAGAGATACACAATCTCCTATGCCATTTGGATATACTATTTGCTATGCCTTTTACCACGGAAGCAACAAAATGCAACAGACACATCTTCACTTCCTTTCTTCCCCACTTCTTTTGTCATCCTTGCTCGGTTCCTGTGTATCATCTTCAGAGGTGTTCCTATGAGTGGAATAAATGATCGGGGCATAGTCCGGTTTCTAGCTCAAACAAAAATGAAACTGCTCCAAGTGTAACAGGTAGGAAGTAGAAGAATTAACCCATCTGATAAGCCTGAAGTTTCTCAGCGAGAAGAGTGGCAGGTGAGCTAACCTTGCTCAAGATTTCTATGATCCTGGGTGAACCTGTCAAGGGCCCCACCTCCACTCGTGTCACTTAGTCACAGTTTCTTCAAACTACTGTGGCAGTCAAACAGATATTCATGGAGGGGTATTTGAAGGGTGAGGGGTGTTTTCTAATTGCACCTCCTCTAAATACTAAAGCATTCTTGTAGCTCATCAACCTTTTTAATTTACATGATAAAAAGGCACCTGGTTTGTAATTAACACCTTGCACAACACAGTGTGTGGAACCATGCAGAGTGTCTGTTGTGATATGGTTTCCCGCTTACTGCTTACTCTCCTAGTTCTCTTGCTGCCTTGACATGTGATTTGGATTTGGTTGTTTGCCTTGTACTTATTTTCTTGACTCTATGGCTTAATTGCTGGGCTAGGGATTTGGATCATGTTCGCCTCTACTTCACTATCCACCCTTTGCCTCTTTATGGACCATGATTCAGAAAGTAAATGTGTTACTGTTGTGTCTGGATCCTCTTCCTGTCCAGTCCTTACAGCAGCAGCATTACTGTGCATGAATCTTCATCCAGTGCACCCAGTAACAGCCAGGGCTACTCGTGATCAGGAGCCTGAATGTGCTGTTGCAGAACGCAATGACTTACTGAGAGGTTGACATGATGCTCTCTTGCAGTATACTTACTAAGCTGTTCTTTAAACTGTATTCTTACTTATGTATGTAATTAGAAAACATATAATTATTGTTAATTTAAATAAATTAATACTTCTTTTTGGTAAAACAGTTTCTAAAAACAGCACAGTAGAAGAGAATGTAATTATTCTGTTATGTAATGTTTTGTATAAAGGTACCATTAGTGATATTTAACGTAAATAGGAAATGAAATGCTCAGTCTGCGCTATTGTTACTGGGCTGCTGTTTTGTTGATTCCTGTGTTAATGGGCACTCCCCAGCCAGTAGCTCCTCTAAGTGAGTTTTTTTCCAATTAAAGCCAGCTTTCTAGGAATGGAAAATAAGCATTCAGAAAACCTTTTGCTAAATTGCCTTATGATTTCTCCAGGTTTTTGAGCTATGCTGCTGCATATTTCAAGTGGTCCACATTCAAAGTCCCGTGTTCTGCTGGCCTAAAATAATGCCGACCCACGTCTGGCTTTCCCATCTTCCTTCTGTACTATCAATACCATCCTGCTCTTACTCAGGGCTGATAATAAACCTGAACAGTAACCACCAAGACACCAACAAGTTCGCACATGGGAGCAATACCGACTTTCAGACAGAAATGCTCAGACGCAAAGAATGTAAATGCTGCATGATATCATTTCCTGCTTCTAAGATTTCTTTTCCTGTCGTACTTCTAAAGCAGTCTAGTTTTGAGCAGTCATCTTAAACTTTTCTTTTTGAAGAAAAAAGCGAAACAATGGGAATGAGCTGGAAAATGATCTGAACTAGGGTGCATAAAGAGAAAATATATTGAAGAAAGCAAATATAGTATTTGCTTATGGCAAGTCACATTCATAGAAGATCAAAAGCTGCTGTTTGTAGCCTTAGCATTAAGGAGGAATTATGATTGTATTTATATCATGTTTCTTAAAATTATTGGCCAATCACCAACAATCACCCCATGGTTTCTTGCGCATTCAAGTGCTTTGATGGCTTAAAAGCTACTTTTATACCAAAAAAATAAAGAAAGCATCATTTGTTACAAAACAACATAAATTATAATTTTTTTTTATTTTCCTTTTGAGTTTCATTAAATTTGATTATTTTTGATCATTTTTATTTGTCTTTTGAAGAATTGTCGCTGTCAAAATCTTTGCTATAGTGAAATATAATATCTCGCAGGAAACAATGCCCAGTGCACTGGAGACAAATGTCTAACCCTCAGGCATGCAGGGAGACCATGAGATCCACCTTGGGGTGACTGCCAGGCCGGAGATGTGGAGTCTAGAGAGAGCACAGGAACACATGCTATAGATATCAGGCTAACAGGAGGAGGATGGGCAGAGGGGTAAGTGAAAGGCAGAAAGGTCACCCTCACTCCCCCATTCAAATACCTACTTGACTGCCAGAGAGCTGCTAACCAACAGAGACAAACTAGCAAACTATCTGATTTGAAAGCCAGACAATGCACAGGGAGGGAAGGAGAGAGCAGTCAAGTAGGAAAACTTACCTTTCTCAGTCTGCAAGCCCTATTTTGCTGAAGAAGGCTGAGGAGCCCAACGGGCCCTGATTGCAAGCCCTACTGTGCCAAAGTAGGCTGAGGAGACTAACAGGCTCCGAATTTGCACAAGAAGAAATAATGAAATGAAAAGCACTTCAGTGCCAGTGTGATTGTGGCTGGTTCTCTTTCACTTGTAAAGAGGCATATGCAGAGGTTTTGACCCTCTTAGGTGGAGAACAAGCTTACAGGCTGCATCCCATTGGTGTTGATGCTGAAATGGCCTATAGGTCCTACCTGTGCAATGAGAACCCATAAAGATGCTAAAATCTAAGGATGATCCTTACCCCACCTACCATGATGCACAGATCTGAAGATTAAAGCTCTTTTGTGAAAATTATCCCTTAATTCACAGGAATAGTTCCATGCATTTTCTAATCTGCTTTACTCTATTTAAGGTTGTGGGTGGCTTGGAGCCCATCCCAGGCAGCTTACAGTGCAATGTGGGAGACACCCTGGGTGTGGTGCCAACCCATCGCAGGGTATAGTCACACACACAATTGCAGACATGTCAGTCAGCCTACAATGCATGTTGCTGAATTGCAGGAGGATACTGGAGTTCATGGAGGGAACCCCTGAAGCATGGGGAGAATGTGCATGCTCCACACACATAGGGAGGAGGTGGGATTTGATCTCCTTGGAGATGCGAGGCAACAGTGCTAACAACTGAGCCACCACATCTCTCACAGAAAAAGCTATCACATATTTACATTGATCATGAATGATTTCGAGTTGCCCTTTGCCCTTGAATGTTTGATGGATTGAAGGAGTCTAAATGGGGTACAATAATGCAAGTTCCTGACTAAGCATAACATTACTTGGAGTAGTTGTGGTAGAGTATCTTACCCAAGGGTGCAGTAGAAAATTCATTGATATATGTCAGCTGTGTCTCCCAAGTGAAATGAACAGGTAATTGCAGTGCATGGATTGTCTACCACACTGTTGAGAGGTCTGCGTGATAAATCGAAATCAAAATCAAAACAACAAAATAGTAATGATTGTCGGTGCTATTCAAGGTGTTAGTAGCTAGATCTCTGTGTCAGACATGGAGACGTGTGAATTTATGTTTTAAGTTCAACTCCAGACATCTCTGTGGTGACCCATTAAGAACCTTGAGGTAGAGCTACATCATGGAGATGGATAGGGATAGAGATAGAGCGAGATGGAGGTACATGGGTGCTCAGGTTGAAAAGAGAGATAGAAATTAGACTGATTTTAGGCTTTAAGCCAATGTTAAGGAGGGGTCCTGTACCTCTGGGTAATTGTGGGGCTTAAATCCTCTCAGATTTGAGGGCAGTGTTGGTAACACCCACATGGTTAAAGCTAAAAGGCCCACAACATCACAAAAGGCATGAGTTCATGTTTTTAACACTTTTTATTTACATTGAAAAGTCAGCAAAGCATGCCATTCTAATGTTATCTGACAATGCTGCTAAGTTAATGTTTGCCTTGGGTCAGAGGGTATCCTGTGTGTTGTGTTTCTTCCAGCACAATGCCGCCTGTCACTTCTTTTGCCGGCCCACCACCTAGTGACAGATTGCCATGTTTTCACATGGTAGTTTTCTAATAACAGACATAATACGTGTAATATAATGCTTCTGGTCCAGGTGGTGTGTACTGCTTCTCATTTAATTGCCTGGTGAAGGCATTATCTCTATCTGTAATTTTTTAGTGCATGTTAACCCAAATTTATAATGAAAGAATACGTCAAGATTAATAAAGGACTTTCCAGAAGTGTCAGTGTACATATTTTCCTCCTTTTATGAAAAATATCATACGTTGATTCCATCCATCTATCATCTTACTGCTTATCTTGTACTGAGTTTTGGGGAGTCTCTCAAACTCTCCCAGACACCGTAGGGTATGAGGCAGGGGAACATCTTAGACTGGAAGCCAGCCCATCAGAGGTGGAACCCACACTACCAGCTATTTAAAGACACCAGTTCATGCAAGAGCATACCTTTGGCCTGTGCATAGATACACACACAACGCGAATATGTGTACTGCTCACACACAAAGCAGGGTTAAGGTTAGAATTCAATTCAATTTTATTTATATAGCGCTTTTAACCCAGAGAGTAAGCCAAAGGCAACAGTGGCAAGGAAAAACTCCCTCAGGAAGAAGAAACCTTGGGAGGAACCAGACTCAAAGGGGAAGCCCATCCTCCTCAGGCCAGCACCGGGCAGGACAAATTAATGAATCCAAGTAGAACAATAAAGAACAAGTCTTGTATCCGTCTAGGGGACAAGCGCGGTCTTGCTGGTTGCAGTCCAGTAATCAGAGCAGACTCGGTAGCAGAAGGCAGCAAGCTAGTCAGACAGGACAGCTGAAGTTGAGGGAGGGCACTTAGGCCAGCAGACAATATGAAGATCTCTTGAATCCAAGACTCCAAGGGAAGCACCCCATAAGAGGGGGGCACAGGGGAGAGAGAATATGCATGAGAACTGCTCACCTCTCCCATGAATCTTCATATCTTCACAGCTATGTACACATGATTGATTATGTCATAGTTCCTAAAATAATATAATGTAATTCCAAAACAAATGTATCTTTGTGTGATTAAATTTTATGAATCAAATACATTTGGTGGTGACCCAGTAGCAGCAATCTGAGCAGGATGGTCCACAAGATCCATGATTCCAGATGGACTTTCTGTGACAGCCTTACATTCCCAGGCAAAACAAGATACCTTCTAGTTCTGCCTCAGAATCTCCAGCCAGTGGGCTGTACCTGGAACAGCTCCAATGGTGTTCTCTTGTTCCAAGGCCGGACCCCATCAGCTGCTGTCTCTCCATCCTAGGCAGCAGCAGCTCTTCTCCAAAGCTCCCCTAGATTGCCAAACTGCAGGGACCTCCCAGAATTTCAGCCCAGCAAGCCTGTGGAGAATTCCAGCAGTTTGCATTCACAATTCTGTCCTTCCACACTTAGACAGTATGAACATTTAGGGATGCCAGTCACCTAGCCTGCTGTCTTTGGGATGCTGGAGGGAACCCACATGACCCAGGGGGAGCATGCACACTCCACATAGAGAGTGGAGGTGAGCACTGAACACCAACCGTGAAGTTTTTCTCTGTGAAAAGATTCTTTATTTCATTGTAGTATGTTTTGGCAGAATATATATGTGTATGGAGTCGTATACCAATAAAATAATTGCTAATTAGATCCATCAAGTCAATTAATTTAAATTAATTTTATCTTGCAATGAAAACCAGCAAGTGCACTAATTGAAAACAATACTCTACTTCCTTCTGCACATCTAAAGGTGGATTATGTTCCTGTAACAAGCAGTCCCTCAGATTGTCCAGATATACATTTTATTTTTTCAGCTGAAAATCTTGAAAATGCTTTTGATGAAGTGGTTCCAGTCTTTTCCCATGTAATTTATCCTCGTGTAGCTGGTAGTAAAAACAGCAACTTAATTACCCTCACCATGCAGCCTTTTCCTAAACTATGGAACCAGGGGAATTTGGAATTATAAAAACATTGCAAATCTAATCACTTTAAATGGACTACAGCCACAGCGGTCATCTTTTTCCAGGAAGAGAGTGCTGCATATGTCTGCCATTCCTTAAAACGATATAGCAAAGGCCTAATGATCGATGCTAAAATAATTTGTTTTGGGCTTAAGATTTAATGCAATGGGATTTTATATATTCATATACCCCTGTTGCTTCATCCTTTATTGATCAATTTCTCCATTTTAATATGCCTTAAACACACCTTAAACACAGATGTAAAAGTGGAAAAGAGATTCGAACAAAGAGAAATATTCTAGTAGAATTTTCAAAAAGGTGAACTACAAATGCATGGTGGCTTATAATCCTGCTTCTGCTCTGTGCATGTGTGACCTCCAGGCTTGGACTAGTTGAAAGATGGATGGACATTTGAGTGTGTACGATGTTTTCAGTCCTTAGCCCTGTCTAGATGTGTCTATCATGTTTGTCATGTTTATCATATTATTTTATATGCTGACCTGGCATGATGGAAAAAAATGAAATTCCTTGTTGTGGTTTTAATAGGATGCCCCCTCATCGATGTTAAGTTAGGGTTAGATAAAGGTGAACCCATGTGTCCATCTTCTATGACTAGTCAACAAATGCAAGGTTACACTGAGCCTGGAGTTTGCCACATGCAGGAAGGGCAGCACAGAGCTCACTACAGACAAATTATGGACGCCAGCTCACAAAAAATGCAGATCTTTGGACTGTGAAACTGGAGTAGTCAGAAGAAACCCACATTCAAACTTTGTACACAGCTAGCACTGGACCCAAATCCATAGCCAAGGAGGTGTGAGAATATAGTTCTACGCCCTGAGGTACTAAACCACTAAACTTGGACTTGTGTCTAGCAAATGAAGAAAACAGACAGCACTGCTGATAACCTCCTTAGAATAATCCAGCCAATGATGGTGACTGACTTATAGCAATGAACACAAACAACAAGCAAATATGTTGGTGCTTGTTTTGCTACCAATTTTGGAACTTGAAGCAATTATGTACGTCCTGATAATTTATTTACATCTGTGATGTTGGGGCAAATTATCAGTCACTATGCAATGGAGACTTAACATGCTCGATGACTCTTACTAACCCTTGCAAAAATTACATGTAATTGCCCTAAATGCTAGGTTAAATGTAAATTTGTGTATATATTTTTACAAGATGACACATAAATGTGTGGTGCTTCACTTTTTAAAATATACCAGGTTAGCCTGATCAAGCCATCATCCGCTGCTCAGAACCTTCAAAGTAGTTAGTTACATTCCCTACAAGCTTTTATCTTCTGAACACAACTTAAAGTGTTAGTTTCCTCATTGTTCATTCAGTGAGCTTCCTCAGCTAAGAAACCTTTACTTGCTCCTGTGTCCTTACTGAGCAGGTTCAGTGCATCACCTTGCGTTTTCACAAATTTTAGCATACTTTACTCTGCAACTGATAAAGGTGGCAAAGATGGTCAAAAAGGACAGAAAACCCTAAAAAGTCTTACGTCAAAAGATGAAGGTCAAAATCAGCAATAACTTAGACGTATTTCTGGCAAGCCTGGATATATGTATATATCGACAGCAGAGATTCTTTCAATTCTTGGGTACAAAAAGGAAGACATTAATCTACCCGTTTGTTTGCAGTTAAATGACTAATTCAGGAATCAGATCACTGCATTATTTTATTCCTGAAGCAAATTATACAGCACAACATTTCAAGAGAGAATGAAGCACATTCAGTTCAGTTCATCCAGGTGTCACTGCATATGGCTGGTTAAAAAAGCACATCATTATAGTCTAGCAGACTTATCTTAAATCATTTACATAATGATTTTCTCATGTGTAGAATCATAGAGCAAACATTTTTATCTATCTCAGCAAACACTGTAAAATCTGAGGAACAAGGCTGATTATTTCAGTTTGAAACTTCGTAGGGAGGTGTGCATGAGAAATTGGATATAGCAGTGCTTGGAGTGCATGAAATGAGTAACCTTTTTCCATGAAAATTTGCTGATCGATTGAAAATGAAGTTTAAGCTGTGTGAGTGATATCTTATACTTGCTTTGGGAGAACCTGAATGATCGCAGATTACAAATGAAAGTAATCAAAATTTATTGACTTCTGAGGACTGGGATGAGAAAAATGGGGAGTGATTACTCACTGTGATCTTTGACCATGACAGCCTGCAGAAAGCTGTGGATAGTGAGTGCCCGATTGACCTGGAACATCTCAGTTTCTTTCTGAAGAGCATGTCTGTCTGCTACCGTAGTAAATCTAAGTCAGGTAACTCACTAATTGATAAGGAGTAGCAAAAGTTTTCACAAATAACATAAGTTTAAATAAATATAAATCAATAATTTCTGAAGCCTCCTATTAACCTTTTTCCTGTATTAAATGAGTTTTAACCATTTAAAAAAAACTCATGACAAGTTCAAGGTTTCGTCACTTTCAGTTTATGTATAGTATTGCAATCAGCATGAAAGGAGAGGACACCAATCCAGGGGTGTGTTACATTTTCAGAAAGCAGCCTGGTAAGGACCAATGGTTTTCATTGCAGGACCAATGGGACCAAAGGGAAAGAGGAGGGGCTCATTTTAAAAAGCCCATCAGGACTCGCTGCTTCTGCTCCAATCCCCCCCACCCCATATTACAATGTGCTGTTGTCCCTGCTTCCTTCACGTAGTAAACCCTTCACGTAACACTTTGAGTTCATTTCATTTTTACTCCCATATCAGAAATAGGAACCAAGCTAATGGAAGTATTCTGATGTTCTGTCATTAGAGATCTATCTATCGATGCTCTTCCAGGAAGCTGCATTCAAGATGAGCACTTAATAAATGGACTGAGAGTTTGTCATCCATTGAGCTTTTTCTCCAATCAAATTTGACAGTAGACTAGGAGCCGGCAACAAGGAAAGAGACAGTGGAGAGAGATGGAGAGGGGAAGATGAAGCAGACCAGGCAACACAACATTAACCCATGAAAGCACAGCAGATCTGATATTGGCGTGTGTCTGTCTAATGTTAAATTGGCCGGACAGGGTGGGATGTTGTTTGGGTATAGTTATCACTTCCACGAGGCTGAAATGCATTTGGTGGTCGTCAATGCATGGGATGAATCCTTACTGCAAATATTTACATTTTTTGCTTGTAATAATAGGCTCTGACAAATTGATGTGACTTTCCTTGCGTGGATACTGTTTATATATTAACCTACTGTATAGGTTAATGCAAGAAAAGAAAATGGGATAGATTAAAGAAAAAAATGTAGAAGAAGTAGAAAAATATACATTTCCCAAATATAAAGAATATACACTGCTCAAAAAAATTAAAGGAACACTTTTTAATCAGAGTATAGCATCAAGTTAATTAAACTTCTGGGATATGCATCTGGTCAGTTAAGTAGCAGAGGGGGTTGTTAATCAGTTTCAGCTGCTTTGGTGTTAATAAAATTAACAACAGGTG
>JAACJT020000150.1:0-21620 GCA_009936485.2 Gymnarchus niloticus | reverse complement strand
TACTGCTGATACGTGGTGGTGAGTATGAGGTACACAGGTACGGTTAGCATAGAGACAGTGCACTTAGCATACTGCTGATACGTGGTGGTGTGCATGTAAAAGTTGTCTCACATCCATACATATGTACTAGGAGCCTATTTCATATATGATCAAGATTATTCACAAATTAACATCTCTTTTTAGATGAAGTATTTGAAAGGTTGAAAATGGGAATGGAGGCACTGATAGCCTCAAATGACAAAAAGGTATGCCAAAGAATCCTTTAAAAGTTGATTGGCCGAGAATACAGATCCCCTTTCATCTGCAGCCACATCCCCAAATCATAGCCACACCCTCCCAGTTGTTGCCACATCCAGTACTCCATCTAAGAATCTTACCATTATGTTACCACCATTTACTCCATTTTGAAATTAAGTAATGTAGCTGCATGTCTTCTCTCGTAAAACAGCAATCTGATATTGTTTTTATCTATTAATTCGAGAGCTGAATAGCTTGTGAAAAATTATTTAAATGAGAAAAATCCTCTCACACATATTGGTATCCATGTGCAATTAATCACATTGTGAAATTGGTGTGTTTATCCGCGCGCACCCCTGAATGATCATGTCTGCTGTGTCCTGTAACAGGGCCACTTTGTTGAGGAACTCACAGTACTCCTCAGGAAGTACAGCCAAGATCAGGCAGTGACTCTTGCCCAAGGTAAGTGCTCCTGCTTTGGGTGGCACTGCATTAAAAATTGCACAAGTAATTTTTGCGATTTGGGACATAAACAGCAGAACTTCTTAATGAATTTACAAGGACAGATGAAAATATTACCATCACATCACAGTGTTCACTATATGAACAAAAGAATTGGGACAACAGTTAATAGGGGAGGTTCACGTACTTTTGGACTTGGGTAGTTAAGCAATACTCATTGCTGAGACAGGAGCAAAATTAAACACACAGCCATGAAATCTCCAGCAACAATCACTGGTGGCAGAATGGGTCATATTGAAGAGATTAGTGACTTTCAATGTGGCACCATCATAAGATGCCACCTTCCCAACAAGTCAGTATCAAACTTCTGCTTTGGTTAACTGCAAGTGAAGTGACTGTGATGTGGAAACTTCCATAAACAACAAGAGTTCAGTTGTGATGTCATAGGCCACATAAACAGAAAGGGACCCGAAGACCCAACATCAAACTCAACCTCACTGATGCTGTTATGGCTGAATGGCATCAAATCCCACCAATGATATTCAGACATCTAGCATAAAGCCTTTCCCAAAGAGCGGAGGCAAAGGAGGACCAACTTCATATTTATACCCTTGGTTTTGGAATGAGATATTACACGGACAGGTGTCCCAATACTTTTGTCCATATAGTGTATTTACGCCTCAATACTCTGTCATGTGCTCTGCTGTTGAGAAAAACAGTAGTATGTTTATCCCCTGGACCTCGAACCTATGCCTAGATCCTACAGTGGCAATGCCCCAGTTTGCAGAGCTACTCTAGTGAGCTGTAACTGTTATGCTTGATGTGGCTTCCCAAGGACCAGGTGACAGCACTATGACTGGAGGCAGTGACGAGGATCCAAGCGGAAGCCTAAGGACAAGGGCCACCCCCACAGAGGTAGGAGCCACTCCTTTGTTTAGTCTAAGTGGTAAACCACATGGGTGGCTCAGCCAATAGCGTGATCTGTGTGATTCAGTCATGGTATATTGTAATCGGCATTATTTTCTTATTACCACCAGCTGCCATCAAGCATCTCCTCATCGACTGAACCTGACCATCTATCAGATCATCAGGACCTGGACTCCGGGTAAACACAGCTGTAACCTTGTCAGACAGAAGCAAGCAGCAGGGGATGCATTTCCACCTGGTTTCTGTGTGTCATCTGCTTTATGGTGGTGTTAATCCAGTGCCCCGTCCCAATTGCAGGAACTCCCCCGTGTCCCCTGCCAACATCAGCATCCAGAACTGTGTACAATGGTAAATAAGCCGGGGTCATCGCGAGGAACAGGATCTACTTACCGGTGTGGTAATATTAACTCAGAGAACAAACACGGAGCTCTGACCTGCAGATGTTACTGATGAGCTCAGTGTTGAGTACCGACTGTTCTAGAAAAATATCCTGCTTGAAAGGAACTGACCCTAAAAACTCTGAGCTGGTTGCATATACAGAAGCTGTGATGAACCGGCTGAGCCGACAATCAAAAAGAAGTAAAACAATGACTGTCTATTACACATTCTGATTTATCTTCTTTTAATTGCGTCTTAAATTGCCAGGGTATATCCAAGGATATTGTCGAGTAGTTTGGATAAACTACAGAGTGGATCTTCACAGAAGGTTAGGCCAGACTGATTTCTCTTTGTCGACTGCAATAAACGGTGCAATAAACAATAAACATCCTATGGTAGTTCTTTGGCTGAGAACAGAAGGTCAGAGGAGAAATGCTAGACATGTTATGCTGCCTTTTTTGACAGATTCACCAGGTAGACGGTCACAAGTGTCAAACTCTACCTGGGAGGCTGTCCCGCCCTGAACACCAGGAGGGGAGAGGCAATACCTTCGCTTCTCTCCTAAACATTAAGGGAAAGAAAACCAACAGTGAGTTTGCTACCTTGCAAATATTTCATGCAGGTTACCATGGTAATAGCAGCCAATGTAGATCAGAGCACATACCTTGTTCTGGGTTGGGATACCATTCTTTCAGGAAGTCCACCCCAGTCTGTGCTCACTGCTTGTCTGCCTGCAGCTCCAATCCCAAAACCCTGCCCTGCTCAGGGCCTACTATCCACATGGGTCCCCGGCATGCAAAGGTTATGGGGTCTATATTAAGAGGCGACGGGGTCCCGTTTACGGTGTGACCTGCCTCGTGTTCTGTTATTCCAAGGATAGGCTCTAGGGTCACTGTAACCATGTAACAGATAAGTAGTGTGGATGGATGTATGGCTTGATAAAATCATAGTAAATGCTTCTGAAAATTCTTTGAAGCATGTCACAAAGACACGTCTGACTAGGATTCATCTGAAATGACCCTAATGATAAACATAATCTGTTGTGTGTCTCCTTAGGAAAGAAATTGGATGGCACAACCTCTGTCCTCTCTTCTGTACCCTCTGGACTTGACTCAGGGCGACAGTCTCCCATGGACCACTACTCCAGCTTGAAAAGGCTTTGGGGAAGGTGACTGGTCAAACCACTGACACCTATTGACCAGTAAAGACATCCCTGCTTTGCATAACCTGACTGGTACCCTTTTCCCTTCCTCCAGGATCCGCAGGACCCAGTCAGGCTTGCTGCCCTGCAATGACCCAGAAGCTCCCTCATTTCGCAGGGGAGGGCTGCGGGCCACAGTCGACCCGAGGCTACTTGGCAGTGGTAGTGATGTGAATTCAGCTCAGTACGTACCACTCAGACCTCCCGTATCCCAATACAGTCCAATCAATGTGGACCTTGCATCAGATATTCTGAGTTCTCACCTTTTCTAAAACTCCCAGGGACCAGGACGTGCCCTTCTCTAAGTGGGGCCCAGAGCAGGTGTGCCAGTGGCTGGACGAGGTGGGCCTTGGTCAGTATAGGTCCATGGCCATTCACTGGGTCCACACTGGCCAGACGCTTCTTTCTGCTACGCCCTACGAGCTGGAGAAGGTGCGTGGTGCCAAGCTCGCGTGGTGTGTTTCTGAGTGTAGATAGTGTGTGTGTTGGGAATGTGTGTACACATTAGAAATAGTGACATATAGATGTGTGAGAGTATCGCTGTATGTAGAGTATCCGTGTTTTGAGTAAGTGAGAGTAATTCAGTGTATATGAGCGTGTTTGTATACACACCCATCTGTTTGAGAGTTTATCTGTACGTCTAAGTAATTGCTGAGTAAGTGTGTGTATGAGTAGGACGGTGTCATGTTTCTTCTAGGAGATGGGCCTCAAACATCCTCTACACAGGAAGAAGTTACAGCTGGCTCTCCAGTCTCTCAGCAGCCCGGCAGCCCACAGGTCATCAGCACTGGACCACATGTGGGTAATGCGTACGTATCTTGTACTCAGACTGGCCCGTCAGCCATCCAATAGTCTACTGTAAGCAGAATTCCTGGGGAAGGTAGAGAACAAAGTGGTCATTCCCAACTGTAGGCTGGCTGGATGACATCGGCTTACCACAGTACAAGGACCAGTTCAGTGAGGCCAGGGTGGATGGTAGGATGCTGCAGTACTTAACCGTGGTAAGGCATCCCTGGATCAAGTACCAGTGGATTATCAGATTAAATGATGTCACCGGACTTTATCCACTCCCTTATTACCATGGAAACGTGACCCCTGATAATCCCAGAATGACCTGCTGTTCCTGAGAGTCACCAGCCAGCTGCACCACCTCAGCATTAGATGCGGCGTGCGCGTGCTGCACGCCAACCAGTTCGACCCCCACTGCTTGAAGCGTCGTCCCGGCGATGAGGTCAGCAGAGCGCTCACTGACGGCCGTACGAGTGAGTGCCGGTGTGTGGATGATTCACCTGTGCGTCTGCATCTCTTGTGTGCAGAAACAGACGCACCCGTCAGACGTAGTGCAGTGGTCCAACCATCGTGTGATGGAGTGGCTTCGCTCGGTGGACCTGGCGGAGTACGCGCCCAACCTGAGAGGCAGTGGCGTACATGGAGGCCTGGTTGTGAGTACCCTGGTGTAGAAACAGCAAGGAAAATGCTGATTGTTACACTCACACTAAGACTGTAACGGTGGCTCAGTCATGCCGAGCATATAACTATCCCTATATTGTGCCTGGCTTGTAAAGGTTGCTGTGTCATGCCAAGGGTGTAACAGTTACTATGTCAGTCCCAGGGTGTAACAGTAACTGTGTCACTCCAACGGTGTAACAGTAACTGTGTCACTCCAAGGCTGTAACAGTAACTGCATCACTCCCAGGGTGTAACAGTAACTGTGTCACTCCAAGGGTGTAACAGTTACTATGTTAGTCCCAGGGTGTAACAGTAACTGTGTCACTCCATCGGTGTAACAGTTCCTATGTCAGTCTAAGTGTGTAACAGTTATTGTATTGCACCGTGGGTTGCAAAGGTTACTGTGCAGTGCTGAGACTGTAATGGTGCCTGTGTCACAACAAGACTGTAACCGATCAATTTAGTTCAATTTATTTTTATATAGTGGCTTTCACAACTCAGCTGGCCCAAGGGCACTTAACTGAAGTTTGTGGTACAAGTAATTACATTGTAATGGTGCCTGTGCCACTCCAAGGCTGTAACGGGGCCTGTGCCACACAAAAACTGTAACAGTGCCTGGGTTGCCCTCTTGTGTGTCCGCAGGTCTTGGAGCCGCAGTTTAATTCGGACACGCTTGCGGCGTTGCTCAACATCCCTCCTCATAAAACCCTGCTGCGGCGTCACTTGGCCACCAGCTTTGCCAGCCTGGTGGGGCCACATGCCCAGCGTGAGAAGCAGCGATTGCTGGAGGGCTCTGACCAGACCCCCCTTACTGCCACCACCAAAGTCCGGGTACGAGGCTCCATCCTGGGCCCTGCTGGGGATGTTTCCTTCCTTTACACCATGATGGCATTGGTGCACCTTCACACACGGCACTAACTGACTTGATATATTTTTATAAAATATAGAAATGTTCATTTGTACGTGATTACCAGTCATGTTCTCGTACATTTGGGCGCAATATCAAACCTCCATTGCTTTGTTTACATATCCAGATGTAAAATAGCTTAGATGGTTTATATGTGTTCTACAGCTAGACAAAACATTATGAATTAACAGTGAATGGATGGTGATCTTGTCAATTTCAGCATAAGAAGCTTGGATTCTCCAGCTTTGGGAACCTAAACAAGAAAAGGCTGGACGAGTGTATTGACTACATTTGCCCCATGGATATGCCTTCACTTGCCGTGAATGGGGCTCCTAGAGGGCAGAGCCCTCTGCTGGACAGGGGGGCAGGGAGACGAGAACAGGTGGGGCATGAGAGGAGAATCAGTAACTCCAGTGTCTCTAAGACTCTCACCACAGCAGTTCCAATAACTTAAATGTCTCTATCACACCAGCACCAGCAACCCCAGTGTCTCTAATAGCCCTTCACAACCCAGTCCCACTAACTCCAGTGTCTGTAACAGTGCATGCCACAATGGTTCAAGGACGCTAACAGTTTTACCACAGCGGTACAAGGAATCATGGAATATCTAAATACATTAACAGCAGTAGCTCAAGTTAGTCTACCACAATCACACCACTAACCTCAGCATCGCTAACAGCCCTTTCCACAGCTGTACCACTACAGTAATTCCAGTTGTACTAATAATATCGATATCCTGAACAGCTGACCACACAGCTGCACTACTAATTCCAGTGTCCCTAACAGCTCTATTCCGCAACTGTATCACTAATCCCAGCACCCCTACCAGCCCCTTCTACCTCTGTACCGCTAATCCCAACATTTCTGACTGCCCATTCCACAGCCATACCACTAACCCCAGCAGCCCTACCAGCCCCTTCTACCTCTGTACCGCTAATCCCAACATTTCTGACAGCCCATTCCACAGCCATACCACTAACCCCAGCAGCCCTACCAGCCCCTTCTACCTCTGTACCACTAATCCCAACACTTCTGACAGCCCATTCCACAGCCATACCACTAACCCCAGCACCCCTACCAGCCCCTTCTACCTCTGTACCGCTAATCCCACCAGTTCTGACAACCTAATTCAGCTTCCTTTGGTTTGGTTTCATGCTATTGTGCAAACTTTTGAAAATTTAATTAATTGTTTTACTGCCACTTGTCACAATCTGCTTTAATTGTGCAATAACATATTCACTGATGATGCTTGTGTTGCACATATTCTTCAAAAAGTATATATACTGTATATATTCTAGAACTTTATATTTTAAACCTACAGATAATACATAAGTATTGAAATAAAATATACATTTCCTAATGTATCATTCTTATATTTTCTTATAAACTATTTTTGTAGTTAGAGATGTTCCTATGAATATTTTCTTGTCTGTAATTGGTCTTATAAAATTTAATTGGGATAATTGTTAATAAATCAGATTGAAATGTATGAAGAATCATGCTTTATTACAACATTGTAAATTTGGGAACACTGTGCCACCTACAATATGTGATTAAGAAAAAGATAAGTAAGGTCTACGTTCTGTTCGGCTCCATTGAAGATATATGAGCTACATTATGATGCCAATCCAAATCTGCTGGTAATACAATACTATTAACTACATACCTATCAGATGAATTAGTTTTAATAGTTTGCAATCAATAAATGAGTGTTAAAACAGGAACATCCCATCATGCATCTGAGTAGAAGGCTTAATCCAACATGCAAAGGTCTTATTGAAAGAGAATTTGTATTATTATTCTCTGTTGCTGTATGGCACAGCTGTACAAAACAACAAAAAAGAGACATAAATTATTTTTACTTAAAGGTCACTGGTTACATCGATCAGATCTAAATATCTGGCAGTACAGATTGTTAAAATTCCGAGTTATACGATTGTTCACACTAAGATCCTGCTCTAAGGATGCGTGATATAATGCTATTATTGTTTTTGTTGTGACGGAGTGATCATGGCTTCGCTAGAGGCAGTGAGATCTCTTATGGGTCAATTTGGCCCCGTGTGATGGTGGGAGTGATCTGTGAGCCAGTGACATGGTGTGTAATGTTAGCCCTGACTTCGCAGATGACTGAGACGTGCTCCACGTTGCCAACTCAGGCTCTATGTAAGAGGACTGCCATGCGAACTGTGAGTATAGCATCTGTGTGACATCCACTCATCTAGAAGAAGCTTTTACTCTCAGTAACCCAGTAACGTCTCATTTGTAAAATCTCACAAGGACACACAATAGCCATTATGTAACCAGGGGGAGCAGGCTTATAGGGATTGTGCCTTCTGGAGAATCGGCTCACAAACGGACCTTACCACGATTTACCCCTTCCATCTATGATGGCATTTTAACTTTCCCAGCACCAGAAAATAATGCCCACATACAGCCAGTTGAGCTGGCACCCCCAGAGGTTTTTATTCTTCTTGCTGAGGAGATTTTGGTTTTTCTCTTCTGTTGTCTTCTGGCTTTTTTTCATTTCCCTTTTTCATGAATGTAAAACAGTAATGGCCACACACCCATGTTAAGTGCTGTGGTTCAACTGAGCTGTGAAAGGCATCAGGTAAAGATGAATTGAAATTATTTTCTGTTGCTTTTTAATGCCCACCAAAGTACTCACTGTCATGGAGATATAAATAAAAAGTTTAATAACATGACTTACTTTCTGTCATGTTTAACTGGTCACCAGCCAGTAGTCTCCATTCTTCTCAGAACTCCCATTGTTTCTTCCCCTACTCTCCCCCTACCCTCCTTCCACCGCTAGTACATGGCTGGTTAATAAAAAAAAAAAAAACATCTACTCATCCAGTGAAATTCACTATGTTCACTATCCATACATGTTATATTCCTCAGAACACATGCAAGTGTATTCACTGCTAAGGATATGGATATTAGCCATTAACAACAGGGAGTAGTATTGCTTATTATTGTAAGTATTTCGTAAATTGCACAATTGGGGGCACCACCAGAATCTCTGTTGAAGTGCGTCCTTATCTGCTGATATGACGGATTCCTGTGAGTAAAGACGGATATTGGCATGACATATCCAGTAGGTGGAGCCCTCAGTGTAGTTGCACTGGATCTTTAAAGTGAAACCTTTTTTACTAGGTTCCTGAAGGGGGACCTTGCAGGACTCCTAACCATGTTAACAACAAGAATACCATGGTACTGGTGAGTCTGCTATGCATATGAAAAGATATGTAATTACTTGTGATTTTAATTATAAATAATCAAATAATAATGCTATTTATCACAGTTTAGTAATGGATCTAATTTGGAGCCCCAGTATTTTTAGGACATGTATTAGTCAGTGCAATTGCTGACTGATTTTGAGAAGTGGTTTAATATGTACTCAAAAAGAAGATTCTGAAGGAATACTGTGTATATTTTGCCAGAAGTCTACATCAACATAAATAGCATCTAATAATATGATTGGAATGTATGCCTAATATGTTTTGTAATACATTGTCTTTTTTGTTAACTAAGATTGATGCTATGTTAAGATCATGGACCTTACAGAGATGAGGTGTAAGTTTTTTTTTTTACGTATTTTTTCAGTGCATAAAGGAAACAACGATCTAAGTACCCACCAGAGAGCTGAAGTTGCACCTGAATTTTTGAACTGTGCCTTTCAAAATATCTTTCCCTTACCATCTTGCTAAGCTTTACCTACACCCCAGGTTACTCACCCCTCTGCCTGCAGCAGTGTTATATAATATTACCTGTGCGGACTCCTGCATGCTGTCTTACCCTATATTTGTCGCTCTGTCTGTACCTAAAGGCCTGTAAATTCACCAGTTCCAATCTCACATGCACCTCCACCTTATCCCCATACTGGTGTTCAGAATTAACTGTGCTACCAAAGTAGCTGCCTTTTTTGGCAATTGGCTCACATTCAGATACACTGCCCAGGCTAAGGAGGAGAAATCTACCCATGGCTGGGCATCATGGACGGCCAATAAGGAGGCCAGTAAAGCCACACGTTGTGGCAAATGTTCTTGATGGTAAACTGAAGTGTACGGGCACATCAGAGTCACCTGACCAGATCAAGCAACTTCTCCATCTTTTGCCATAAATGTTCCAGCACCATCATCTGGATGATGATGATTGTTACACACATCTGCCATACTCTTGCTCAGAATTTTATCAAGGGTTGACTGATTGATGACATTTCTATTAATTTTACAGTTCAAGCTGCAGGAAGAAAAGATATCTAATAAAATATGAAAAGGCTAAGTGATATCATATTCCAATACTAATATACTGCAATGCTGATATGTAATATCAATAATTCTGATGATAGTAATATCAGCCTTTTACAGAAAAATAATCATTGGAGAACATATTTTTCAAATAAAAACTTACAATTTTAAATTGGGAAACCATTTCATTAAGCTTTTGTTTCAATAAGTATTGCAACATCATCCAAATTAAAGACATTTTTAAGAATATTCCACAGAGAGGAATTCCTCTGATTAAAGCAAGCACTTAATGATGGAATTGGTTGAATTAGATGCTAAAAGTTAGTAATGAGGTTTGATGGTTGGGTTCCCTAGTGAGTAAAATGCTTGTTTCACAGATGAGGTGAATTTTGGTCTACTAATGTAAAGATATAATGTAAAATACTAATGTACTATGATACTAATGTAAAAAAATAATGAATGTAGAGGAAACGATATTGTGCAAAAATGAATAAATAGATAAATAAATAATAATCAAGGGATGTACACGTGATGTACATTACCAGATAGTCGATAGATTTATGCCTTAATATCAGTCTCTAAATAACTAGTAGGTTAATACAGTATGTCTGTTTCATCACACAGCCTTGAAAGTTACACCCTTACTTGCTCCATTGTGTTAAGGTGGAGTGCAGTCTGACTGAGAGGTAAGAGACTGTTACCACAGAGCCCCAGGCTGGTTTATTTGAGATTGTTGTTTGTGAGTGCTCCATCAGTTCCTCCCCAACACACATACACACATGCACACACCGACCAGCACAAAGACACACATTTGTATTTCTAACCTTGTAGGGACCTTCCATTTATTTCTATGGGCCTAATCCTAACTATGATAACCCTAATCCTTACTCGGCCCTAACCTTAACTATAAGTTATCCAACACAATACGAGACTTTTGGCTCTTTTGGTTTTTTGATTGCATTCACAGATTTTTATAAAATTGAGTTTTCCCTTGTGGGGAAACAGTGCTTAATTTGTCCGTTAAAGCAGATGACAAAATTTGTAGGTTCATGGTAAACAGCAAAAACACACAGTGCTCAGAATTTCATTATGTCTTTAACTTGGAGCTGTCTGAAAGAAATATTGAAGAAAATGCTAATTTTATTGCTAAAGGACAAAAAGAACATAAATTCAGAGACACAAAGACAGTGGCAGGAAACGTACAGATAAAAAGCTGAATCCTGTACACTGACAGGCAAATGCTGCTTCAGATAATTTTAGCCAGATTCAGGCTTAATCGTTCCAGGCCAAGCCGCTCACACCCACTCTGGGAAGTCTGTGCTGCCATCACTGTATGGCCAGTCATCAGGGGGCGGGACGAGGGGTAGGTTCAGCTTCAGCTTCATCAGACAAATCATCTATAGATACATACAAAATCAATCATGTACATGCTGTTATTATAGTGGAGTTTTATCATTATTATCAGAGGAGCACAAGTCAAATGGGTGCACAGGGGTGCAGATATGACGCCTTAACACTGGTGTCATTGTTATTCCAAGAATACCAGTAAGTTTTATGACTAATGATAGTGTTAGAACTCGGAGGTTCAAATAACACAGTCAGCGGTGGTATTATTAGTTAAATTTGCAATAGCATTAGTTGTATTGTACAGAATAATAGTGATATTATGCAGTATTAATGTAGCAGTAGTGGTAAAACATTTTGAAGGTTCCACTTTCATTTCAAGCAAGTATAGCATGTTTCAAAATTACTGGGTTTGACTCCGGCTGGCACATAAGGCGGTGAAAGAGTTCAGGATTCAGCAGGAAAAAATTAGAAGTATATTGGAACCAAAATATATGTCCTGGGATCTGGGGATGCAAACCTGGCCAGGAGATCTCAAGAGAATCATTTCTGCCATCACCGGGTTCCTCATCCACGGACAGGTCTGATCAGGTCAAAGGACAAACGTCAGCAAAACACAACAAGGCCGGGTCTCCTGGCTTGGCATGTTTCTCACCTGATATGTGATTTGAGATGATCTGTCTGATAGCAGCGGTGCCTAGTTAACCCCGCCCTCCAGCCCGGCCCCCTCACCTTGCCGGCTGATGAAGGAGACGCGAGCTTGGAAGCCACGGTGCTGCACGCTTCCGTCAGAGCGGAACTGGAGGACCATGATGTTGTCGAAACTGAGCACGGGGGGAGGCGGGGAGGATCCACAGAGCTCTACTACAGCCGAGAGGAGACACGTCAGCGATGCCTGATGGTGCACGGCTGATCGCTGATGCTGCTTCTGTATGACATGTCAATTTATGTGACATCCTACTAGATGTCCTTACATTTAAATATGATTCTGTATGGATATGACACATGAAAACCATCATGTATGTGTCATATATGTATCACAAACAGGCAGCCTTTCTCCAGCGATAGTATGAAGATGCACAGATACCACCCTTGGTGTCTGATTTGGAAAATGATATTAATGACAAATGGGAATCAAAATATGCGATGAGTAAATATATTATTCTTTAAATGGCAAACCCTGCATTGGCATACGGACTAGATTATGGGTTACTTATGAGTGATGGATTGAGGGAAACCGAGCTCCGAAAACCCAACGATTACACCAGTATAAGAAATCAGAAATATAAGAAGTACACTCAGGAGAATAATGATGACAGCAGGACTTTTCACTGCTGCCTGAGTTGGGATTTATCCAGTATGAGACTTGGATTTATTCCGTTTGAAGGTATATGCATACTGTACCGATCTTCTCTCTCCTATCGACATCGGCCAACACCGTCAGCGAATCATATGCACAGTCCTCTGACTGCTCCACATCGAAGTCATCAAACTCCAGCTGCAAAACATTACGGTTCTCAAATTCAGCGTTCGGCGTAATGGAGCTGCATCCCATCTTCATTGGTGTGACAATTATGGAACGTATTGTAAAAGCAAGCCCTTCATATGAATGGTGGTTGTAAAGCCATTACCTTGATGACATGGCCTTCAGGGGCGTGGATGAGCCAGTGGCAGTGGGTGTGGTGGCCATAGCTCTCAGGATACTGTGGTGATTGGACCAAGCCCTCAGCCTGGAGTACCACCACTTCTTCACAGCTAGAATCTGAGACAACAGGAACCGGCACAGTTATTGGGACCCTGAAACAATCATTGCCTCTAATTAGAGACCCCCTAGGGAAACCCTTCATCTCCTTGTTAACAATTGAATGTTAGGCATGTTAGGTCTCCGAGGACCTACCTTTTTCCTCAAACCACCTGAAGTGCCCCAATAAATTGCACCCCAGGTCATTCATTCCTCTCCCTGGCAGCCCCCCACCCCGATCGCCCGGTCCTCTAATGACACTGATCATTCAAATGTTGCAACTTTATTAATGCCAGTTTTCAGCATATAAACTTAAGGGTGCTGGGCGCCACTTTTTTACCTTTTGGCACCTGCCCATCAAAAGGTCTCTGCACGGCTCCGCTGAATATTGACAATAAGAAAAACGCAGCTGCTAACACTTCTTCCTGCATGCACGTATACATGTACACGCTCAGAGTGAGAACGTACCCATCACGGTGCCCGGCTCGACAGCGGTAAACCGGAGAGAAAACCCTGTGCCAGTACCACTGGTGTCCGAAGCGAACTGAAGAGTGGCCCTGTGTGTTGCCAGGAGCAGAGGAGAGGGCAGCTCACAGCCACAGAACCGCCCTGTCATGGCACCAGTGTTTAAGGATTAGGGTTGAAGGGTACTGGCCTCAGTCACCACGTACAACAGATCTCCAGATGGTATCTATTAAGGTGTGGGGTGGTAACAGATGGGGAGTGGACTGACATCATTATACATTTGAAAGTGCACAGGTTGCTCACCAATAATCCGGCCAGGGCCAATGAGGACAATCAGCTGATCACTGGAACAAAGGGAGTCCCTCTCCAGGTCAAAATGTAAGAACTCGATCAGGATGTTATGGCCAGGAGAAACTGTGATTACCCAGGAACAAAGCCTGCAAAGGACGAGGCAAGAGGGAACTCTACTCATGTAAGTGCAGGAAGCACAATAAAGTACAGACTGGGATCCGGACAGAGCATGCACAGGGGTGCAGCTGTGACACAGAGAGCACTCAGGTTGGGCACAGACAGGGCAGAGCCAGGGCATCAGGTCGGGCACAGACAGGGCAGAGCCAGGGTATCAGGTCAGGCACAGACAGGGCAGAGCCAGGGCATCAGGTCGGGCACAGACAGGGCAGAGCCAGGGTATCAGGTCGAACACAGACAGGGCAGAGCCAGGGCATCAGGTCGGGCACAGACAGGGCAGAGCCAGGGCATCAGGTCGGGCACAGACAGGGCAGAGCCAGGGTATCAGGTCGGGCACAGACAGGGCTTTAGTGTTTTTATAAACAAATATTATGAACCCTTATTGAAAATTCACTATATTAAGCACAGTTCAGAGAATATGCTTGCTAAAGCCTTCAAAATCACATTACTTTAATAAGATGAGTAAAACATCATGCTTTTTTCTATATATTTAGTTATCCTGTAAGTTTATTATTATACATAAAAATGAAATGGTACCCCAGTTGGAGGCTAAGCTGTGTTTCTTAAGCTGCAACTAAATTACTGGGGTATTCCATGTGCACACTGGAAGGTAAAAACCACCAAAACAGCATGCTTTAAGCAAATAAGAGTACAATAGGCATGGCCATTATCAGAAACAAAAGCATGGTGTAACACCTACTCGTTGTTGCTGTAGTTTTGGCCAGAAGCCTCGGGGTTGCGGATGATCCCTTGATTGCTTGTCAGAAGCCCGTCCCTGACGCTGCACAGCCCTGAGAGGCGGAGCGTGTCATGATACTGAGTCAGTGAAGAGAATGAGCAGGAACTCTGACGACATGAGTTTTATGAGAAAACAGAGAGTGAGTGTAGAGGCTCTAGTGGGGAAAAACAGCCTGTTAAATGGAACGATAGCGTGACACATCACTGACATCCAGTAATTATGACGAAGGTTTTAAAGAAAATACGTGTAGGGATTTCGTAAAGGGGGAAGATGACCGACGCAGAATTTGTGCTGTCATAAAAGTCACTGAAACTGAAATAAAATCTATATCCATAGAACCACAAACCTGACAGCAGAAATGACGGCTTCTTGATTGCTTGCACATCTAAAATGACACACAGTAGGCCCTTTATTAATATCTATTCCCCTTATGACTTAGAATTCAACTCTTTGATATCATCTGGAGACATTTCTTTATTATTTAAATAAGAACACTAGAGAAAGTTAAATTCTTGTTTTTATCTATAATAAATATCAAAACCTAACATTCACATTTCTTTTCTGATTAAGTAAATCTACACTGTGACATTCTGTAATGTCTCATTACAACCTTGTCTGAGGTGGTCCTTGATCCAGGGCAACAGCAGCCGTATGTTGGTGAACACCCCAGGGGACCCCCGCTTTGCGGGGGCCTTACCCGCATTGTTAGCCCAGGTCCGCCCACAGCCCTTTCCCCAGGATGTGACCCCTACGACAACCCAACGGCCATCCACCCCAGGGCAGGCCAATGGTCCTCCTGAATCCCCCTGTAAACAGAGAGATAGTAACATGACTGGCTTCATCAAGCCAGGTCACAGGGCAGTGGGGGTCTGATCCTACCTGACAGGCATCTCTTCCCCCATGCTCTGGACCAGCACACACAACTGTGAACCCTCTCATGACTGGCCTCACCATCTTCAGGACATGTTGGCATCTGGGTGCCTCAAGTAACTCTAGCTCCACCTGATGGAGGACTTTGGAAGTGTGTCCCCCTGTAGAATCAATGAGACAAGGGCTTCAGCCATGGGGCCTGCCTTACCTCAGGCTATAAATCTACAGTGTGAGCCTTATAAATTGCAGTCCCATGAGAAAGTATATGGCGGTGTAAGGTATTTTAAATACTTCTAGATTATACCCAGAGGTATGTTGGTTTGAGTAAAAACAAAATTAAAACTATGTTTAATGAATTTAACCAAGAAATGAGCTATTGCTGGCAAATGTGAGCTATATCAAGCTCCAGATTTGCGGTACTGGATGGGAGAAGGCCATAACAAATGACCTGGCATCAATCCTTATGTGGCTCAGGGACACAAGTCCTTCATTACTTTACTGTTATTCAGTCATTACCATCTCCCAAACAGCACAGCTTCAAAACATTTCCACAAAGCATGTCATGGTACCACGGGGGTCGGCCATACCCTCTTTAATCCGACCCCATCCTGTCACGATGCAGCTGGTCTGACCTGGAACAATTTCACTCGGGAGAGGAAGGCATATGGGCTGGACACGTGGTCCTGTGATACAAACAACATCAACATCACAAAACAACACTGAAAAACACAACATGAACAATGTTCACACACCTTAGTCTGGATTAAACATTTCATTGAGAAACAAGGTTTGCAGGATTTCCTAAAGAGTGTCAGGCTTTCATTCTGCTAGCCTCCTTCTTCTTTGAATAGGTATTTCCTTGTGCAAGGTTCAAGTAACCTAAGAATTCCTCCACACTGGTCTAGTGTGTATCACACAAGATCTCACAGTACAGTTTTTTTGGACTTTGTAGAAGATAAGACACTCACCAAAGCGAATCTCCTCAACCAGCAGCAGTAGTGCGATGTCATAGCTCATCGGGCTAGAGTGGTGGAACTTCTCATGGACTTTTATGGTCTCAACGCTGATAGCCTGTTCATCAGCATCTAGAACCGTCTGATCATGCTCTCCAACTAAAATGTCGATGGTTTTAAGGGACTCTCTATAAAAGCATGCAAATATATATATCAGATGTCTTAAAAAGATCCTCAAGCTGTCCGTGAGGGTTCTGCAAAATGGAGGAGGCTCTACCCACTTTGATAGGCTGGGAAAGCAGTGAGCTGCAGAAAGCACCCAGCGGCGAGTCAGGATAGCAGCTCCGCAGAAGTGGATTCCCTTAGACCTCACTGAAACCTTGAAGAAGCCAGACAATGTACATTCATCATTGCAGAAAACTGGATTAATCAAATGCTGAGTCGCATCTATCAAAACTAAACTCATACTGGCTCAGACATACGTTCGATAAAAAAATTCACGCACCATCCAGGGATAGGATCCATACTTGGCTTCCTTCCCACCCACGATTCTGGACCAGCGATCTAAAATGTTCTCCTCCTGGGGAAGACCGCACTTCGGACCTGAGAGTAGGGACAGATGACAGAAATACCGTTTCTCCTGGCCTCTTCTCTAAAGGTCCAACAGACAAATTCCTCCCCGAGCCTCACCTGCTGAGAAATGGGCATTAATTGCAACCTGATGTGCCAAAAAGCTAAACAGAGGGAACATTATCACCCAGAGAGACTCCATCTCCAATGAGGACCCTCACATGCTACAAAAAGCTGAGAGCTTCTGACGGCCCTGGCAATTTATGAACACAAAAGGTCCTTCTTTGAGGGAAGGGGCTGTTACAGGAAGCCATCCGTTTACAAGGGTGTTTGCTAGTGTGGCTATCAACAAGCTTTCCAGGTTCTTCATTCCCAGACGGAAAACATCACCCACCGGACTGAGAGTCTTCTCGTCAAAGACTCTTACTGAGTCCGTCTGGTTCACAGCTCAGAACCAAAGAAAATCCACAGCGTTCAGGATGGCCTAACAAATCCAGCCAAGCGAAGAAGCAATGAAAACAGCTTGTAAAGTCCAACTGCTACCTAACCATTTGCCAGGTTGTAAAATGTGCTGTAAAACTAGACAATAGAAATGTTGTACGTCATATGAAGCCAGCTAAGAAAGCCGTCATCATCATATATGGATCATGTTCTATTCATTTGTTGTAAAACAACATCATTTCTGAGGTCTGTATTTGAGAAAAGTTGATATTATAAGAAATTATTAACATATTAGAAAAAAATCTCTGAAAGTAATGCCTTTTTCGGTGTATAATATGCAGGTTCCCATGACTCTTGGACAGTATAAAGAGAATATGGGCAAAACAGTCTGAGAACAACAATGAAATAAAATCCTTTTATTATCTTAAAGGGAAATTGTACTACAGTGAATGCACAGAACAGTCAATCAAGTTCTAGCCTGAGTGTCGATTGTTACCAAAGCATGGCGTGAGCAGACCATTTCCAGGTGATTATCATTAAAGAAAACTCAAAAACTGATGTCTTCATTAATGAAAATATATTCTCTTTAACTGAAATAATAAAAACTGTTTGCCAAAGAACAAAAACAATGAGTACTGTATGGTCTAATAGTTAATATTACACATTTTGAAAATGTTAAATTATATTTATTATTATATTAAACATTTGAACTTTGTCTACCCCACTGTTTTCAAGGAACTAACAGAATTATAAAGGGCTATAACTATACTTATTTTCTATTGTCTTTTTCCTTTTTCTTCAGGATACATTGTCATTACTGCACACTCCTTTTAAGGGCCTTGGGACAACGGCATTGTGAAAGGCACTTTAAAAATATATTGAACTGAATTGTCATTCTTGCTTGTTGCTTGGAGTTTATGTTTGCACATCTTTTGTACTCCACAGTGAATAGTTGTCATGGATTCATGGGTCACAACTCCCCCCCACACACACACACACACCTTATTTGGAAAGTTACTTTTGTATTGTTACACTGCTTTGATGCTATTTATGTTTAAGTATTTTTCAACAAGGTTGTGCACCTCAAACCTAGTCAAAAAGAATACAACAATGCTGGCATAGGTGAGTTTAAATTCAGGACCTGCTCTGGAGGGCAGGTTCATTCTCCATCACCAGGCCGTTTCCCAGAACACCCCACAGTTTAACAAGGCCACTTGAACTACTGATCTTTTTTGGCAAGTTACAGTGGCCCAAGGAATTTAAACTCTCTTATACACCAAGAATTGGTTGTAAGGGCCTTTAGAAATGCTGGGACCCTGAGACCCTGCCCAGAGGATCTCACTGACCTTTACAGATGCTGGGACCCTGAGACCCTGCCCAGAGGTTCTCGACCTGTTTTCGCGAACGCGTCAAAGCTGTAAAACACCATTCTCTGTTTCCCAAAACAGCCCCACATTTGACATCATTGTTAGAACAGCGTGACGCTATGAGAAAGCATATAAAACACACAACGTATGCTGGCTTAACTGGTTTCAGCCTTTTCAAAAGTTTAAGTATTTTGGGAATGGAACAACAGGAAGCACAAATGTCATGGGTATAACTCGACTCCTCAACCATTCTGATTCATACACATCCAACACAGGCATCTTTTGATGGACAAGAAATAGATAGAAAGGAAGACATTTTAAATTATGCATAAAATATGTTTTGATTAACCTGTGAAAAAGTCCAAGTATTCATCTGACAGTAACACATGTTGCTTAACATTACATTAATTATATCGAGATGTTGCACAGTGAAATGAATTATCTGTCATTCTAACCAGATGACTCAGGGACATCACACCACACCAGATCCTCTCTCAAGCAGCCTCATTACTGATATAATAAATATATTTATATGTGTATATATTTATAGGTTCTGTATCACTTCATTAGGAGTTTTTACAGATAGACTGCTGAAATTGTTGCTGTGCCCAAAGGCAGAATCTAGTCATCACCAACTAACACATTCATGGTTGTGTATGTTTTATGCAGGTGTGTTTGTGCGCATGTGTGCGAGTGTGTACCACTTTTATATTATGTTGCGGTCACAAAATGGCCCCACGAAGTAATAAAAACTTGACATTTTTACTTTGTGGGGACATTTGTCATGGCACATGTCATGTTCCCACAAGGGGAAACTCAATTTTATAAAAACATGGAAATGCAATCAAAAACCGAAAGAGCCAAAAGTCTTGTATTTTGTTGGGTTACTTACGGTTAAGGTTAGGGCTGGGTAAGGGTTAGGGTTGTCTTAATTAGTTTTATGGGTTAAGTCCATAGAAATGAATGGAAGGTCCCCACAATGTTAGATTTGCCTACACTGTGTGTGTGTGTGTGTGTGTGTGTGTGTGTGTGTGTGTGTGTGTGTGTGCGTGGTCACATCAGTGCTACTCGCTGAGTCACCTTGTTGTGTGGACAATTAAAATTCTAAATCAGTTCTTTAAAAATATTCTCCTTGATATTTCCTATTCTAGAAGAAAATAAATATTCTGCGCATGCAATTTAAATTCAGAGTCACCTGCTTTGTTAAAACCCACCAAGCATTTCAGAGAATTTCCTCACAAGAATGAAAGGCATCCATGGATTTAGAATAATTTTGCCCTTTGAGAGTAGTCTTTTCAAACACAAACATGGTGAAACCCTAAGGAACATATTTTCTCCAGACAAAAGTACAAAAGAAGCTGTAGATTATTGAGCTGGCCATAAAAATAAGCCGCACATTCTGGCCTGATATTTCATTTTCACAGCTACATTTTCTCAGCCTTGTGAGGCTGAGTGGGTGTGATCAGGTGCTGTGGCTTCTATTTGGGTAATAAAAGTAAGATAGGTGGCTTGAGGCTAGAAATTTAAATTCAATTCTGGAGTTAAATGTGCTGGCCAGCAGTCAATAACACGTCATCTTTATTAGACTTCAGTCAAAATGAAAAGACACAAAAGGACACAACTCAGACTGGCCTGAATATTCGCTGTTATTTCACGACTGCTAAGATCGCAGCGAGAAAGGCAGCTGTCCTCATTGCAAAAAGAGCCGGACTCATCAGCTGATTTTTCTCAAAGTTTCTGCACAGCATATAACCAATCAATTCTTTCAGTTACCCTGTGCTGTCTTTGACTATCCAGCTTCATAATTAGCTTAACCTGACTCACAAGGCACAGTGGCCCTAACCAGAATAAGTGGCTAGAAGATGGATGGATGGATGGATGGATGGATGGATGTCAAAAAGATTATCATTCATAGTTAGCATTCCCTCAGTTATTTTGAAGATGCTTATAATTTGCATTGATATAAATACATTTTAATATGGAAGTCTAAATCACAGATAGTGTATCAAAAAACATTCCACTAACATAAGGTACAATAAGTAGATTCAGCAGATGATTCAATTAAATTCAATAACAATATATTGAGTTATAAATGTTCAATCTTCAGAATACAGTATGATATTTTTATGAAAATTCAAACCTGTTGGAAATCAATGCATTTTAAACTGAATAAGAATTGTGCTGTTTAGTATTTGTGTGAAAATGTTCATCAGGAGAATAATCCATCCATCCATCCATCCATCCATCCATAATACAGATATTCAGATATAGTTTTGGTGAGTGTGGAGCCTATTTTCTCAAATAATATGAATAATAAAAAACAACGTGTAACCAAAGCCACTTTTCATATCTTTAATTGCATGTACAGTGCTTATTGCAAACAAATTTTTAATGCTTAACAATTCATGTTATCATTGAATATTGCTGCGGGAGTGAAGTGGTGATTAATTAAAGGATTTGTTTGTGTTTTGAGAACTTCCTCATTCCAGCCGAATGTGCAGTAGGAGCTGAGTGTATAAAAGCCAGTGAGGCGGGACACTGAGGAGCTTCCATCATGTTCTCCATCATTCTGATCCTGCTCATAATAAATTAATTGAATTAGAGGTGGACTTCCACTACAAAGAAGTGTATCATTCTTCTTATTGCTGGCCACAAGTAAACTGGATCTGCAACACTGGAGACTGTGGAAGCAACAGCAGACAAGAAGCTGGTGGAGTGGACTCCAATGCTGCAGGTTCCTATTATGACATATGGTGCCAAACTGAGACAGTCATCATTAAGAACATTCCAACTGTATGGTGCCAAACTGAGACGGTCATCACTAAGAACATTCCAACTGTATGGTGCCAAACTG
>JAACJT020000149.1:0-21634 GCA_009936485.2 Gymnarchus niloticus | reverse complement strand
TTCCTCTTGAGGGAGTTTTTCCTTGCCACTGTCGCCTTTGGCTTACTCTCTGGGGACTGTGGGCCCGGGACTATGTAGAGCGCTTTGTGACTGTGCTTCATGTTAAAAGTGCTAAATAAATAGAATTGAATTGAATTGAATTGAACCATGGAACACGACCTAATTTTATAGAAGCATCTCTTTGCAGGTGATGTGACAACTGTTAAAAATGGATAAATATTATGTCTTTTTTGGCAATGAGGATGAAAAGCTTACATTTCATTGATTAAAAATTTATGCATGTTAATGTAGATGTTTCCCTAATTTTGACCTTACTAAAATACCAAAAACTTCTTAAAAATACATGGATTAAAAGATTCTTAAGAGGAGAATAATTAAAAATAGGTAAGAGCCAGGCAATAAGATTATTATGCATTATAGCTAAATCACAAAAAAGGTCAGAGCCTGGGGTATACCCTAGATGGGATGCCAGTCCATCACAGAGCACAAGCCTGGGGTTTACCCCGGATGGGATGCCAGTCCATCACAGGGCACAAGGCTGGTGTACACCCTAGATGGGATGCCAGTTCATCACAGGGCACAAACATAGTCATACCCTTTGGGCAATTTAAAATCACCAGTTAGCCTACCTGCAGGAGGAAACCCACGTGACACCAGGAGAACATGGAAGCTCCCCACACGCAGAGCAGAGGCAGTATTCGAAGCTCCAACCCCGGAGGTGTGAAGTAACTGTGCTACCCACAGAGCCATCGTGCCTGTCCAATTTGTAATTGTACATCACAAATAGCATGTACCACATTATGCAATTACCACAACATAATAGGGAGGAGGTGTTGGGTATTCAGTTCATGGTTTTAGGTTTCTCTTTTCCCTTAAACACCTGACACTGGCTGGCACTTCAGGACTCTGGATTTTCTGGGGAAGGCAGGGGGATTGTAAGTTTGAGTGTACGATGATACAAATGTGGGTGGGAGTGGGAGGCTGACCCACACTGCGTCGCGCAGCTGCACCAGTTTTCCCATTATTCTGCATTATTCCTTCTCTGCGGGGACTGCAAATGCAGACGGCAGCATTTCCAGGGATCTGGTGTGGAGTCTGCGTCGCAGCAGTTCTGGGAAACGTGCAAAGCAGCACGAAACAGTGAGAGTGTGTCAGATAGATAGAGCAATGGAAATGCTGCAAAATCCCTATCGCAGCGGGTTTCAAGAACCTCATTTCTCTAATCACCATTTCTCGATTCTATTTATCCTATTGAATAAAAATGAAAGTGATGTCACAGAGTGAGTAAAAATGTTTTTTTTGGGGGGGGGGGGCAGGTATTGTATTTAGTCCTTCAGAATGCCAACGTTGTCCTTTATACAACTTTCCTCCAAAAAAATAAAGGGAAAAAAAGTTGTTCAGTATGCAGGTTTTCCTTCGGAACACTCACCTCAGAATCTCTCTGTCGAACTGCTTTCAAAAAGCCTCTGGCAGGAAACAAAGGGATTCACTTAGCTTCAGTTACAAAAGTATGACTGATTCTAATTTCCACTGTAAAGAAGTTGATGGAGGCTTAGAGCGAGATCCTGAGGTAATGTTTGAAGGACCCCAGGGGGCCCCCAAAATGCCTGGGTGGGGGTGGACATATTTCCAGAGGTGCCCAGCAGCCATTTACTACTTCACACTCTGTTGGGAATCACCATTCAGTCCTAAGAACTGGGCAATGCTGGAAAGTCGATTCTTTCACACACATACACATAGCAGCTACAGCTAACTCACAGCAATGGCCTGCTCTGCAGCAAAGTGCGGAACATACAGGCTTCAATGGCAGGGGAGAAAGAACCACAGGGGACCTCAGAAACTTTACGGTATGACATTGCACCAAAAAAGGTATGCTGCTGTGGCCTCACACCCCCAGGTCTGGGGCTTTGATTGCCATCCCTGCTGCTGCTGTGTGTGGAGCTCTTGGTTTGCCTTACAGTTCAAAAAAGATGGGATTCACTGAATTGGTGTTTCTAAATTGGCCATGGTGTGTGATTTTGTTTGTGTGAGTTGAATACCCTATAATGAACTGGCTTCCAGTCCATGGTATCCCATTGCCTATACCCAGTGCTTTCACCAATAAGCTCCCGGGTGGCTATGATCCTGTACTGGAGCAATAATTACGAAGGAAGGTCGGAAACATTTTCAATGCAGGTTGCTTTTTTATTGTATTTTCCTGCTTTGTGAAACAAATATTATTCTGCCTCTTGATCAGGTCTCAGCCCATGTTTACTTTCCAGTGCGCTGAAAATAGAAGTAATTTCTAAGCCATTACCTTCTGCTCTGGTCTCAAGCTAATTACCTGTACTGTTTCAACGGAACCTGTGTAATTCAGGATGACACCTTCAGTGTAGTGCATTATCAGAAGTACCATCTACCATATGTGCAGTAACAGCATGCACATTAGAAGTGCTGTAGGCCTCATGTACTGTTCTCTTTATTTACCTCTGCCTGACTAGTCATAATCTTCCAACTTCCATTCATGCTAAACTAGTATTGGATCAGCCCATTCCAGGAAGGACAGGACACACACAGCTGGCTTAACCACATGTTTTTGAAATGCTGAAGGAAATCAGGGCATGTGGGGAAAATCTGTGCGACACGTGGGGAACATTCAACCTCTGGAGTCAGGGGTAGGAATCAAACACAACACGTAGTAGGTGAGGCTCCAGTGCTACCCAGTGTACTGCCACACCAACCAAAGGATATACTCATGTTATTTAACTCTTGTAATGCCAAAAGGCAAGGTAATTCCAGAGTAGGCCAACTTCTGCTACACAAAGGACTTAAACTTATATTGAGTTTTAAACTTGTTTCAAATTCTGATTTTCATGAATGTATACCCTTCAGCATGTGACTACGACTCCTGATGTATCAGCAGATAAATGTTACATGAAATTTTGGAAGAACTGAATGACTGTGTTCTGTGGACTTGGCTAAATTAATCTTTCTGTTGTCTTTTTGCACACATACTGTAAATTGTGTGACTCTATCTGGTCAAATTTTAGCATTCAAACTCTTTGTGTTTCAGCAGCAGTCATTTAATAAATATGCAATTTGCATATTAATCTAACTTCTTACTGCACATTCTGGCCAGCCTATCCCAGGCAGCGTACCGCACAACACTGAGGTACGTACCTGGACAGGATGTCTATTATAGGGCACATGTACTTACAAAAAACAATCATATACTGTTTAGAGACAACAATTAGCCTAACTGCATTTCTATAACAGTTATATCCCGGGAGATAAAGGGAGAACATGCAAACTCCACACGCACAGAGAGGAGGTGAGATTCAAACCAACAACCCACTGAGCCACCCACTGAGTTGCTGCACCCCCTACAGGTTGTACAATTAAAATAAAATCTTTCATTTTATAAAAACAGAAATGCACTTGGTAGATATTTTGTTTCAAGTTCCCCAATTCATCAAACATGCCAGATTTAACTCGTCATATTTGTCTTTGGAGACAAAAATGGTTATTTTTTACACATTCAATGGGAGCGTTGTATTTTTAAAGTGGACTTATTCAGTTGTTCGGCTGTTTTCTTGATTGTGTAAAAACGGTAGTTCAAATGGCCTGAGGAGGATGGGCTTCCCCTTTGAGTCTGGTTGCTCCCAAGGTTTCTTCCTCCTGAGGGAGTTTTTCCTTGCCACTGTCACCTTTGGCTTACTCTCTGGGGACTGTCGGCCCGGGACTATGTAAAGCGCTTTGTGGCAGTGCTTCTTGTTAAAAGCGCTGTATAAATAGAATAGAATTGAATTGAATTGAAAATATTGAATTAAATGCATGCAGACCGTATTTAATCTCACACCAATTATGTTTTGATTATCTCTCAAACTATGTAGGTCAGCAATGTGACTGTTCAAACCCGATAATTAAGACCTTTGCTCATTGTATTTTGATATTTTGAATGAACATTTTCTATTACAACACTTAAGATGTAAGCATGACTGTTCTGGTTGCAAATTTGGTCGGAACACATTGCGAAGATGGCGAATACAAAATTGGCTTCCAAAATCAATGGTTGACACGCTTTTTCATAGAGAATCAATTAATTAAATTCCGCAATGGAAAACCAGGGAAACCAATCTTCCCCTGTTGAGTGAATGAAGATTGTGCTGTATATAGATGGTATGTTGAAAAATGGCACTGCGGTACTTTATAACATAATGAAGTTGGAGGCAAATGTGAGCTGGTGTGGGGGGAGTGTTTGTTTGGGTCTCTGTTTCTTATCTGGAGGAAGTCTAGGAAAGCTACAGTAAGTGAGTAAAAGGACATTTTTTTATATGGAGAATACCTCCTGTTCATGTCACCCGAAAGGAAATGTGAAGTCATTTTGCCTCACTGTGTGAGTGAAGGTTAAAAGGGAAAATGGAAATAAATGTAGAATTTCTGATGTCCAAAAACATCAGCTCCCTGCACAAGCGATCAGTTGTAATTTTCTTTTTACATAAACCGTAAACAAATGCCCCGTGCTGAAATGTGAGATGCGGGTCTTATTAACAGGTTACCTCAGCAGAACCTGACGTTTGCTAAGAAACGGACCACCAGTTTGACCTTTGACGGTGGGCTTTCACCCCCATCTGCTGCCATCTCAGCCCCCTTTGGCCCTTGTCAATAGTTCACCGTTGCGGCTGTTCAAACAGAATGGAAACAGAACCCAGACCATCTGTCCTTACTGTATAATTTGTAGGCGCTGCTCTCTGAGTCGTGGCGGACAAGGGGAGCAAAGAGTATTCTGAAATCTTCCACTGCTGACAATACAGGGAGTGCATAAAAGGAGTTTCCAGGCCATTGCCACCAGATGCAGCACATTAAAGTCTCATGTGGTAGTCTCAGTCTCAGAAGGTTAACAATGGAAAACTATTTCCCCTCCTAATACTAGCATCAATGGAAAGTACAGGTGATTTATTAAAGTACAGCCAAAAATAACACTTTAGTATCTAGGACCCAGTAACTTAAAGAGCCCTGTGAAATGTAACATATAACACCTGGAGCTGTTTTTAAGTTTTCTTAATGCACCATCTATCCATCTGTCTTCTGACCTCTTATTCTGAAGCCTCTTTGAGCATCATGTATTTTTGATTGTCACTTTGAGTAATGTGTTCACCACCAGGCTGGTGACCTCTCATTGGTAGCCCCTGCTACACTTCTGCGGTGCTGCCCTCGGCTATATTCCTAATTCCTAGGAGCCAGCGAGCAGATGAAACTGAGCAGGTCTAACATGTGGTGTAGAGATGGTGACAGTTAGAGAGAAGACCTAGTAGTAAACGCACATATCATGGATTTTAATAAGAATGTACAATGGTCATAAGCACAGGCTGTCAAAAAGCTTATTTCATTTATATTTATAGATCCATCTTTACAATCACTTATTCAGTACAGGGTCCTGGTGAGCCAGTAGCTTATCTCAGGAAGCCCAGAGTATGTAGCAGAGGAGACCCTGAATGGGATGCCTGTTCATCACAGGACACACACAGTCACACACTATGGGCAATTTGGAGTCACTAATTCACCTTTCTGCATAGTTTTGGGCTGCAGGAGGAAACTTGAGTAACATTTAAATGCACACACATGCACAGCAAACCTAAGAGATGTGAGGTGAGCGTGTTACCCACAGAACCACCATGTTCATATACATCCCATTTATTTTGTATGCGAGTTAAACCGGTTCAGTCTGAAGGTAACGTTAACTTTGGGAGGAACAGGGTCTTGAGTGTGTTCTGAAACCTAAAGTGAGCTACAGCCACCAGTCTGTTTACAGCCTTTATGTATGTGATGTAGGTCCCTTCTCTGTTCTTCTGTAATGTAATTTAGGGAGATCTTGATAACACCTTTTCATTTCCTATTTCATCTCTTATTCTTTTCCGATAACCGATCCAGTGTTTTTGGTCAGTATCGGACCGATGCTGATACTGATTATCAGTTCGGCACATTCCTAATTTAATGTTGTCCTGTCCAGTTTTGACCTGAAGTTGTTCAAATAAACGGTGTAATATCTAATCTCTGAGTGTTTATGTGGCTGTGCAGGAATACCGATGGGAGGTCAAGTCCTAAAAGCAGGGAAGTATCCCCTTTCGTCAGTACGGCATTACGTGCCACTTTGTGGTGGATTTTTCACAATTGTCACAGCAAACACAAGAATGAAAATGATACAGAATCTAAAGACTTCATTTTTAAAAGCACAACTAATGTGGCACAAAGAGCCTTAATGAAAAACCTGTAGACCACAAAGAAGTTATTTAACCAAATAAAGTAAAACAAAATCAAAAGCAAAACACAATCTTTTTTCACTTATCTTTTTCTTTGAAGTTCACTCTTCTGTAGTCCAGTTGGTCCTTTTTGTCCCTAACAGTGTGTCTGTCAATGAGGACTAGCTGGATGCCGTTGACTTGAAGTATAGTTGTATACAGTACTGATACTATAAAACTGAACCCAAGGTGTTTACCACCACTTCAGCTCACAGCCATTGCTTTACCACTCTGCTGAAATCAGGTGGTGAAAACCGAATGATATTCGACTCTTTATGTGCTGTTGTAAACATTGCCTAAAAAATGTTTACACCATCGTTGGCAACTTGAAATGTGAAATGTATTTTGAAAAAAGAAGGCCATGCAACTCCCAGTCATGGTTGCAGAACCTTTCCCAGGTAGCACAAGACACAAGACAAGGATTAACCTTGGATGGGATGCCAGTCCATCACAGGGCAAATGCATGCACACAATGAACAATTTAGGGACAGCAACCCAGCAAACAGGGAACGTTCCCACAACGTCCAGTAACATTCTCATTACGTTCTTAATGTTCCTGGAACGTACTTGTAACGTTCCCTGTTTGCTGGGAATTAGCCTGACCTTTGAACTTCAGAATACCTGGAGGATGCCCACACAACATGAGGAGAACATGCAAACTCCACTCATTCTGTGTAGTGGAGTCATTCAGACCCCCAACCCCAGAAATGTGAGACAACAGTGCTAGCCACTGAGCCACCGTGGGGTTTTCATAAAGAAGGCAGGCTTTATGACAAAACACAAAGCGAACGCATGTGTTTATCTCTGTTTATCTTCATAGCTAGGCAAAACAGTTTCTTAAGTCATACGCATGCAAAAAAATGATGTCTTATTGCGAGTTAAAACCAATCCGTGAGAAAATGCAGGAATTTGTACATAAGGGGAAGAAAAGGCTGTAAAAGAGCAGATTTGACTTTGGTCACCATGTCAGCGTTATTCCTGGGGACCTTACCCAGCACAACACACAGGCTGGGGTCACACCACTGCTCAACTGTAACTTGATGGCTGGGCATCGCCACGCTCACACGTTCCTCCCCTCTAAGTGCACCTGGACCAACTGCAGACAGAGAGCATCTGATCTCGATTCTAATCAGAAATGTCCCCCGAACCTTAGCTTGGCAGTATGGACATTTCGCAGCATGAGTCTGGATAATTAGGCCCTGTGTTTAATCAGTACTGTCCTGATATTTATCTTGCGGTTTAAAAACTCTATTCCAAGCTGTAATTTGCCCAAAACCTGACACTATAGTATAATAGAAAGTGATACTGTAATCAGTGTTTACTATGTCATTACCATGATTATGCATAGTTATATCTTTCCGGTTATTATAATTGTTGATGTGGCTTCTGGATGACGCGTTGACCAAAGTTTGGTTGCTCTTTCCATTTTATTGCAGTCTTACTGAATGTGCCTTTTTTTAGCCCTGCTGCATAATCTGAGTCTATGGACTCAACATTGCGTGATGAATGTTTAGTCTTTCGCTGCAAGTTTAAGTGTCTGAGGTGTGGATATTTTGCTAATACTGAGACGTTTGTGGCTTGGGATTCATTAATGGACAACTGGATCAGATAAGGTTTTTCTTTTTTCTGAAAATTGTTAACGTTGTGCAAACTAAGTCCAGAAGAGAAAGTGAAGAGAGGGAGGATTCTTGGACAGAAAACAACATTGTGAGCGTGATAGAGGCCCTTCTCTTCAGTAATGCTCAGTCACACAGACACCTCACATTTCATTCACTGGAGCCTCACAATGAAGTTTTTTGCCAACTAGATGCTGAATATGAATGGTTTTTCAGACCTGAGGGTAAGTGTCTTTTCCACTTCATGGCAGGACTTAGGGGCACAAGAACACAGCAGCATTTTCTCTCTCTATATTTCTCTCTCTTGCCCTTCCACTCTCCCGTTCAGTGGGCCCCTTACTTTCCAGAGTCTCTTGACCAAACCGATATTAAATGACAATAGAGAATGTGCCACTGAGGACCCCTATCCCACGAAATCCTCCAAAGTTCATGCATTAGTAAGGGAAACAGCTCATTCTGGCATACTGGGGAACTCAGGGCATACTCTATGTGCTCTGGCTCACTCAATGCAGTGTGTCAAGCACGTCTCAGACAAGCACAGCAAGCTAACTGCAACCAGATGTGCATTGCAGCTACCCAGAATCCTCTGCTCAGTTCTGCTCTCAGGCATACCGTGTGCAGCGACGGTTCTATTTCATTCCGGAAAACGAAAATCTGTAAAGTGGGGAATGTTGTTTACATTTTTGTTTGTTTACACTTTTGTTTACACGAAGTGCCGAACTGCAGCTGCAAACACTGTAGCACAAAGTATCCTTCCTGGTGATGTGTAATTTTACAGCATATATACAGACACTGAGAAATGCGCACAAACACCCATACGTGAACCAAACACGTGAACATGTGTGACTGATGCTCATGTTTCTGAGATTCTTTACGATTCAGGCCTACACAACATTGGCTGCCTTCACTTAAAAAAAACACTGCCTATGCTTTTTTCACCCAGTACCCCATTTAAGTAAAAGACCCTGCATGTGTACCACTTTAAAGAACCACATGGTGTTACAATGGCAACAGCACTTACTGAAGTTAGATTTTTAAAAGACAATACTCGTAACTTCTTTACAGGCTGCAGTCATAGTCAAGTACACCGAGCAGAGTGGCTAGGAAAAACACTGAGGCTGTCTGTGAAATGTCTGTACGTCAGACACAAGCATTCATAGGGCCCAAAATTGTAATGTCATGTTAAGCATTTCACATGAGGTGTGTGAGGTCTGAGGCGGCGTGAAAAAAGATGTGGATCTCCAGGGGGGCCGTCTGTCCAGTTTAATTTGTTATTTTTGTACATAAGAAAATCTAGACTTTGGAAATGTGTTTGGTTACTCGAGTAACTAAATCTGAGTGTGCTCACATTTAACATGCAGCAAAAGACCGTGGCTGTATAACTTTCAGGAAGTGAAGACCCTGATGAGGTCCCGTGCACACACAAGCTGTCTGCTCCAGTCACCCCAACCTGCGTGTGTGTCAGCTGACTGCAGTGGATTAACCACGGCGCAGACGGCATGCTCATCTGGCTGGGCCTGCTGAGGGGGGTGAGGCGAGTACACCAGAAACCCATCTGAGTAGGCAAAGTGGGGAGTACACACACTGGTCCACGTGTTGGCCATCTAACTGACATAATGGCAGGCTTTTGAGGGTCCCTCCACTTTGCCTACACCCCAAGATTTATGCTGGAAAAAAACAGAAAGTAAAATTATTGAAGCAGAAGGAATGTTTTTTTTTTGTTTCTGGGTTTAAAACAATTTATGTCCTCTTAATGTTTCCTATAGGTGAAAACTAACAAAAATTTTAAAACAAGTAAAAAAATGGCTTTTGCTAGATAATAACCTAGCAGCATATGAATTTTGAAAGTATTAAAAAAGCATAATATATCAGCTTATCTGCATTGGTTAGCTGTCTTAGACCAGAAAATTCTATAATTAAAAAATGTCCACTTGTTGACACTGGGCAGTGCTCGGTACCCTGAAAGTGGCTATAAAATGTCAGAATGGTCCAAGATTGAGGCAGGTTACAAGTGCCTCTGTCCGTGGGCAGAGCTCCTAATGTTGAAATCTGTGGACTTTTCCCTCAGGGGGAGATAGAGTCAAGTGTACTGCTTTGCCAGCAAACTGACAGGAGTTTCCATTTGTTGCTTTTGGACGTCAGTGCTTTTCAGGGGCAATTATGGTTGAGGCAGAGAGAACCTCAGCTGAGTCAGGAAGTTTATGGTCCCTGCTGCTGCTGCGGATGAGGAAAAAAACAGTCAAGTACATGCTTCCTGCAAATGTGGGAAGACAGCAAAACGTCAGCTATGGCTAAACACGACTGTTTAGTGTCTCAAAGTAGGCTGAGGCCAGAGCCAGGATTGTAACAGGTGCAAATGAAGACTGGCTGAGAAGTTTTCTCTAGAAAAGCCTGCCCCCTGAGTGTTCACTCATACTGTCAGACTCACACAGGGAGAACTCATTGTACTTTAATGAGCGAATGTCAACCAGAGAGAACAGGGATGACACTGAGACAACCTTGGCAATGGAGATGTTGAAATAGAAAATCTGACTGCCACATCAAGAGAGAATATCTCAAGGGTTAAAGTGCTTATGTGTGTCTTTGGGCATTTCTTTGAGCTCAGACACAGAGCTGGGTAGAACCACAGCTGGAATTCCTGTGCTAACTGGTATGTGTACTGGTCTGTTGTGATATACTGGCTGAACTGGGCTCTCTGCATCTCAAGGTGAAGCAGAGCCAGGTGGGTCCTACTGGTGCAAAAGGATGTCATGGTTTGAGACTTTACCTTTGCTGTAACCATAGGACTTCACAGGCTAAATGCTGCAATCTTATACCGTCACAGGTTAAATGTTTCTACATTCTCCTTTAACCCTTTAACAGCCAGTCCCCTAAGAAAGCTAATGCTGCCATGTTTGAAGCAAAAATGCATACAATTGTTCAAAATAAAATTCATTGGCCAAAATCATCATCATTGCCACTATCACAAACATTGTCATCATCATTCTCATTGCTTAGTTTCTCAACTTCTTTGAATTTATAAAACATTTTTGAACCCATCACAAACACTGCAATGCAGGTACACTAAGTACATTCAACTATTCACATAGCCACCATGCGATAACCAGACTGAGAATGGATGAGGAAGTAATCCCAGTACCCCAGATTCTGTGTACCACGGCTAGCACAGGTAGCAAAATGGAAATGTTTGATACATCTGGCACGCTTGGTAATATGATATACTTTGGACACTAGATATGTTCAGCGCCCATGGTAGCAAAAGGGCTAAAAATGTATTATCCTAAAGTAATTAGTCAAATAGAAACTACTTGTGATTATAATTCGACTATTACAACTCACAGGACAGGATGTGCCACACATTTGTTGTCATTAGATATTAGTACAGGATCAATAGCATGGTATATATAGTACAGTATATCTATGGCACTATTTTGTTAAAGGGCAAGATCAAATAATAATTTAGCAAAACAAACTCTTGTATTTTGTACCTGTACATTTCTAAGTAATAGTATTACATTCATATTATCTGTTTAAATGTTGATGTTGGTAGTGACTTATAATTGGCCTTCTTTAAAGTACTATCAGTTGAACATAGACCTTTGAGTGCTGAAAGTAAGCCATACGTTAGAGTAGTTTTTGACCGACTCCCTTAACTGATAAATGATTCAGAGCAGACCTCAGATGCGTGCCATTAAGTATATTCCAAGCAGGAACAGTATGGTACGTGTGACTTTATTTTTGTACTGGACCAAAAACAGGACAAACACAGAGCTCTTCAGAGCCTTCAACAGCAAACGCTGAAAATTGTTCCTGTTTACAGTTTGGAAGGGATGTTAGACTGGTTTTATTCTGTTTACATGTGGTTACCTAGTTACACCCCTTTCAGCCGATGGAAGTTAAAAAGACCTTTGTAGGGATGTGTGATCCCTGCAAACTGCCTTTTGGTTATGATGTGGGTGGATAAGACCATGGGTTTCAATTTTTCAATGTGCCCTTTCAGTGACATTTTTTAAAACATCTTCATTCCTCTCTTCTGTGGAAGTTTGATTACTAAGAAACTGAAGGACCAGGATTAACTACAAATCATAGCTGGTTAACTCAAGGAGCTCTAGAAATGAGAACTGTAAATAGGTGATTGATGGCAGAAATAATGACCTTGAAAATTACACTGCTTGTTGAACTTAAGTAAAGGTTCTTTTACTGTTTTCACCATGGTGCTCAGGCACCTAACAGAAGATCATTTGCAGTGAAACAAAAAGCCTTTAATGTACTTCACTTACAAGCTTTCCACTATCAGTGAATGGGTGGAATAATGCTGATATTAGTGTAATGTGTTCATCATCAGCTGAGCCAAGATCAGAACACTTACACAATGCAGGGGAATTTAGAGGTGCCAGCATACAATGCAGGGCAATTTAGTGGCACCAGCACACAACGCAGGGCAATTTAGTGGCACCGGCACACAATGCAGGGTGTCACGTAATCGACAGAAGAGGCAGGGAGACCCAAGTGCAGTGAAGGGGTTTTTATTTTAGGAACCAGGTGAACAGACTTGAAGACAGTGAGCTTGAGGCGGAATCTGTAGGACAGGTAAGATAAATTGGGAAAGGGGAGAATCTGTCCTGAGACAGAAGACGCAGGGTAGAGGCATAGCAGGTGAATATGAAGGATCAGGGCTTGGATGGGCAAGAGCACATGAGGAGAGTGAAGAAATGAGAAGACACAAAGGACAAGGTCAGTCAAATGCTCAGTAAGACATATGGGACAGTTCTATACTTTGCAATGAGAGTCTGGTGTAATCATACTTATAATGGCAAGCTAAGAGCCCTGCAGCCCGTAAATTGGCAATCTCACAAGTTCAAGGAAGGAAGGGGTCTGACAGTACCCACCCCTCCCAAACAGTAGACTCCTGGCCGCCCAGGAGGATAACGGGGATGGTCCAGGCCACGGGGCTCAGGGTGGAGTGGGCAGCAACGATGGAAGTCGTTGAGGAGGGCAAGATCCAGAATATCAACAACCGGCACCCAAGAGTGCTCCTCCGGGCTGTAACCCTCCCAGTCAACCAGGTACTGGAGCTGGCGACGGGAGTCCAGGATCTTGCAGACTGGGTAAACAGAGTCATCCAAAAGGAGCACCAGAGGAGGAGGAGCGGGGAGATCAGCTGGCGGAGGAGGAGACCAGAACTTGGCTGGCTTCAGCAACGAGAAATGGAAGGTAGGGTGCAGCCCGTAGACCGAGGGCAGCTGGAGCCAATAAGTGACCTGGTTCACCTGATGAAGGACACGAAAAGGCTGATAAACCGAGGTGAGAGCTTACGGCAGGTGCGGAGACGGAGATTGCGTGTTGACAGCCACATCAGCTGGTCTGGACAGAATACGGGACTCAGGTGCCAATGCCAATCCACTCAGGCTTTCTGAACTACCGAGGAGGAGACGAAATGTCGGTGGGCCAGATGCCATACCTGCCCACTCCAGCGGTACCAGTTGTCCACAGCCGGGACATCACTCGAACTGGGGTTCCATGGGAACAAAGGGGCTGGTATCGAATTACACATTGGAATGGGGTGGGACCATGGCTGGGGCGAACTAGACAGTTCCAGGCATATTCGGCCCATGGTAGGTACCAGATCAAAGTTGACAGGTTGTTGTAACAATAGATGCAAAGAAACTTTGAAACTTCCTGGTTAGTATGTTTGGTTTGGCCACTGAATTGCGGGTGATATCCTGAGGACAAACTAAGAGAGATGTTAAGTTGGGAACACAATGTACGAAAAACCTTAAGTGTAAATTGAGGGCCACGGTCAGACAATATGTCCTCAGGAAGGCCATAGTACCGGAAGACCCACTGCTGTAATAGGTCTGACATGGCCATGGCAGTGGGTAGTTTGGGCAAAGGGACCAGGCAGCAGATCTTTGAGAAACAGTCCGTGATGACCAGGATAGCGGTATAACCTCTGGAGGGAGGTTGATCTGTGAGAAAATCCATAGCGATGTGTGACTAGGGACGTTCAGGGACCGGAAGCAGGTGGAGAAGGCCGGCAGGTACTTGGGTGGAGGATTTAGCCTGGGCACCCTCGGAATTAAGTGCCTTCAAAAACCTCCATATCGTCGACCAGGGACGGCTACCACTACTTCCAGGCTAGGAGAAGAGCATTGGAGGTGATACCTGGATAGCTTGTGCTCTTCGCCATGTAGACCCATCTGATGACTGAGGGTCGAAGGGAGGTTGGAATATACAGTAGGTCTTATGAGGAGGGCAATCTGAAGGAGCAGGTTCAGCGATGACGGCCATACCCAGGGTCTCGTCGATGTCCCAGGTAATAGACCTAGAAAAACAGGATGGGGATAATATGGGATCGGGGTCAGACCGGACCTTTGGGCAGTTGTGCTGATGAGAGAGGGGGTCTGCTTTGATATTCTTGAAGCCTGGAATGTAAAGCATGATGAAATCAAATCGGGTGAAAAACAGGGCCCACCTCACTTGACGGGAGTTGAGGCTTTTGGCAGAGCTGAAGTAGCTGAGGTTTTTATAGATAGTGAGGATTTGGAAGGGGTGGGCTGCCCCTTCCAACCAGTGACGCCACTCCTCTAAGGTGAGTTTGATGGTGAGGAGTTCCCGGTTCCCCACGTCAAAGCATTGCTCTGCTGAGGTAAACTTCTTGGAGAAAAATGCACATAGGTGTAGTTTCTCGGGCTGTCCCGGCTGCTGAGACAAAACGGCTCCCACCCCGGCTTCAGATGCATCCACCTCCACCTGGAAGGGTTTGGATGGGTCAGGCTGCACGAGGACTGGGGCGGAGCAGAAGAGTGCCTTCAGTCGGGAAAAGGTGTCCGTAGTGGCGGGTGTTAGTTGACAGCTCTTGGAGTATCCCTGCAGAAGAGAGGTGAGGGGACTGGCTGCACTGATGAAATTGCAGATGAAATGTCTATAGAAGTTGGTGAAGCCCAGGAACCTCTGAAGGTCTTTCTTAGTATGAGGCATCGGTCACTCCTGTACTGCCCGAACCTTGTCTTCATCCATACTGACCTCTCCTGGTCAGATCATGTAACTGAGGAACTTGACTGAGGTGACATGAAATTCATACTTCTCCTCCTTAACATACAGATGATGCTCCTGGAGTTGTTGGAGCACAGCCCTGGCAGACTGTACATGCTGCTTATGGGAGGGGGAGAAGATTAATATGTCGTCAATATATATGACAAACTGTTGTAACATGTCAGAGAACACAGTATTCATGAAGTTTTTTAATACATCTGGACAGTTAGTTAAACCGTAGAGCATCATGAGGTATTCATACTGTCCAGTGGTGGTTACAAACGTAGTCTTCCATTCATCGCCCTCTCTAATACGGATCAGGTTATAGGTGCTATGCAGGTCCAGTTTGGTGAAGCTGACTGCAGAGTGTAGTCCGTCCAGGACAGAGGGAATGAGAGGGAGACAGTAGTATTGTTTGATTGTGATGGCATTGAGAAGCCAATAGTCTATACAGGATTGGATACCCCCATCGTTCTTCGTTATGAAGAAGAAACTGGAGGCAGCAGGGAAAGATGTGGGATGGGTAATGCCCTGTGCTAGGGCTTTGGTTATGTACGTCTCCATAGCAGCTTCCTCGGGATAAGACAATGGGCACACCCTCGAGTAGGTCAATGGTACAATCAGATGCCCTATGGGGAGGCAAGGATCTTCATAGTCACCATACTCGGTGGGTATATGGGCAGCTGACTCTGGCAGGGGATTTTCAATGGACGAGACATGGCATGTCAGCACCATGAAGGACTGTAGGCAAGTAGGTGACCAAGACAAGAGTTCTCCTTGCCTCCAGTCTATCACAGAGCTGTGGAGCTGGAGCCAGGGATGTCCAAGGATGACAGTGTCCTTAGGTGAAGACAACACCAGTAATTGGATTCATTCCATGTGAACTGCACCTACTTACATCTCTAAAGGCACCATCTCATAGCCAATTGTGCCATGAGCTAAGGGTCTGCATCAACCGACAACACTGTGAGAGGGGGGGCAATCGGTATCATGGGAATACAACATGCTTTGGCAAGGTGGATATCGATGAAATTACCTGCCGCCCCAGAGTCCACTAAGGCCTGGCACTGATATGACACCCTATGAACCATGAGAGACACCGGCAGAGTGAATTGGTTCTTGGTGATTTGCAAAAGGAGTGGGAGGCCTATCCTGGGTGTCCATGGGTTTTGGGAGTCTCCATGAACAGATGGTTGGGGCAGCACTGTAAGGTGTGGCTGATTCCTCCACAACAGGAGTCGAGCCTTCCTGTTCTGTGTGGCCTCCGTTCCTCAATTGTGAGTGGCGAATGACTAAGGTGCATGGGTTCAGGGGCGCTCGGACTGGTTGAGGCACAGGTGACAGCACGTGTGGTTCTCAGCTGATGGGCATGGACGAAATGGTTGAGGACAATTGACAGCTGAACGAGCTCATTGAATGTTTTTAGTTCCTCCTTCCTGGCTAACTCAGCCTGTCAGTCAAGGTTAAGGGCCCGTTGGTAAATGGCTTGGAGGCTCTAGGGGTTCAGTTGTTGCACGATGCCAGGGTTTGGAACTCCATAGCAAACTCCAGTGCAGTTCGTGGACCCTGCTGAATCCCCAGTAGCTGATCAGCTGCATCCGCCCCGGTGAGAGGGTGGTCAAACACCTCCTTAAGCCCCCTCAGGAATTCCCTCGAAGAATCAAGCATGGGACTCCTCTAGAGACACAGCGCCATCGCTCATTCGCTTGCTTTACCTACCTAGAAGAATAAAACAAAACACACATTGTCAGGATCAGACGGGAACTGTTCAGGGTGATGGTCTATATAAAGACCACACTGCATTAAAAAGCCCTGGCACTCCTGAGGATCCCCATCAAAGAGTGGAGGGACAGATACAGTTGTACAACTCTTTCGGGATAGAAATCGCGGAAGAAGTGATGCAGCGTCGCTACCTTGCTGCAGCTGAGCGAGTGCATCAGTGAGCTGAGCGATGTGCTCATGCAGAGTCTGATATGCATCAGGGTTGTCTGCTGGATCCAATTGTAAAGTGATGTATTCTGTAATGTAACTGACAGAACAAGCAGGGAGATCCAGGTGCAATGAAGGGGTTTTTATTTTAGGAACCAGGCCAACAGACTTGAAGACAGTGAGCTTGAGGCGGAATCCGTAGGACAGGCAAGATAAGTCGGGAGCTGGGAGAATCTGTCCTGAGACAAGAGACGCAGGGGAGAGGCACAGCAAGTGAGTACAAAGGATCAGGGTTTGGACAGGCAAGAGCACACGAGGAGAGTGAAGGAATGAGAAGACACAAAGGACAAGGTCTGTCGAATGCTCAGCGAGATGCATGGGGTAGTTCTATACTTCGCAATGAGAGTCCAGTGTAATTCTGCTTATAAAGTCAAGCCTAAGAGCCCTGGAGCCAGTAAATTGACATTCTCATGAGTGCGAGGGAGGAAGGGATGTGACACAGGGCAATTTTGTGACACCAGTTCATAATGCAGGGCAATTTAGTTGCACCAGCACACAATGCAGAGTAATTTAATGGCACCAGCATACAATGCAGAGTAATTTAGTCGCACCAGCACACAACGCAGGTCAATTTAGTGGCACCGCAACACGATGCAGGGTAATTTAGTGGCACCAGCACACAATGCAGGGCAATTTAGTGGCACCAAAACACAATGCAGGGTAATTTAGTGACACCAGGTCTCAATGCAGGGCAATATAGTTGCACCAGTTCACAATGCAGGACAATTTAGTGGCACCAGTTCTCAATGCACGACAATTTAGTGGCACCAGTTCAATCGAAAAGGGGACACAACAGCTCTACCAACTCAAAGCAATGCTGAAGGTGTGAAGCTACAGAACTCCATGCAGAGCAACCCCAGCTGCTTGGAAAGTGCATGCCACTTGCAACAATGAGCCCATGAGTCAACGGTGGCCGAAACACAGCAGGGAATGCCAAACAGTTTATGGTACGTCCCGTGACAAGGGCCTCACACCTGCTTGTGCTGATACACAGCAGCTTAGTTGAGTGTGCTAGGCCTTGACACCATTAAAATTAAGACAACCTTATGTAACTTCATCCTTGAAGACAACAGGGCCTGGAGTTGAGGAGGACTGCTGTCCTCTGTTAGGTGGTTCTTCATGGAAAGGTTCTAGATATTGAGGCACGGTAATTTGATATATATTCCATTAAAGTATTTTTCACCCTGATGCAGATGGAGACTTCTTGATGTAGCTGAGGTACCTAGAAATCATTGCACTCCTAAGACCATATAACACCTTTGGTTTTTCCCGTATGAACTTAAAGGTACAGCAGAATAAGAAAGATCAGTATTGTTTGTTGGTATATAAATAAACACATATCAACAAATGTATATTTATATATAGTGGCAGAAAATAACCCATACATCTTTTGGAAAAAAGAACCAAATGTTTTTTCCAGCGATTATTTAATTTGTCTGAGCTCCTTGCTTCTGTACATGACTGGCACGCTGACTGGCACGCTGACTCACCCTACATTATGTTCCACTCCTGAAAAGCACTTCTTTATTGTCATTTAAATCATCGTTATATTTATAGCATCGTTACATAAAGGGAGTGTAGGAAGGAAATCATAATCGCTATTTCTGCTTCAAATTGAAGGTTATTTTAAAAAGTCGAGGCAGCGTGCATTTCAGACAAAATGGAATTTAAATCGGCTGATGGCTCTTTTATAACCTAAATGTCATAGAATACATAGATAACAGAATTTATATGAACAGTATTAAAAAGTCTGTATATTTACTGCAGCTTTTGTGAGTTTTTACTCATTATAGCGAGAACATGAGGTGATGATAATATGTAAAATTTAATATACATGCTTGGAATTGTGTAAATGGGAGCTTACTGAGAAAAATGCATTTAACCATTATCAAGGAGCAATTTGGGTATTACTGTCATCTCGCACCTTCAGAGTGGGGGGTTTGAATCCTACCCCTGCTCAGTTTGTGTTGAGTTTGCATGTTGCATAATTTCTCTTGGGTACTCAACTTTCTTCTCACAGTGTAAAGACCCACAGTTAGGCTGACTGGCATCTCACAATCGCCCATTTTGTGTGTGAGGCCTGTGATGGATTGGCACCCAATCCAAGGCATTTCCTGCCTTATACCCTATGCTGCCTGGGATAGAATTCAGAGTCATGTCTGTGCTTACGAGATGGATGGATGGATGGATGGATGGATGGATGGATGGATGGATGGATGTCAGGATAATCTGTATTGTCACAAATGGATTAACACCCTGAATATTAACTGTGCTGGCTTTTACAGCCAATTAGAACTTAGTATTCAATCAAGGAGACAGGTAAACCCTGGGCATGCACAACGAACAGCCCCCAAGTCTGATGTGAAAACAAGAGAAGGGCAGAGGGAATGCCTTACAAGCTGAGAGCAGTCAGTCCTGAGGACTGGAGGCAGAGTACTCTGACCTTGGAGCTGATGGCAGCATTGCCATAATGCATGGCAATGGGAGGTGCTGGACTCTGCAATCCCAGTTTGATGTATGGGAAACAGTATTGCCTGCATAGAGCAAAGAAGTACACAAAGGCCAAGGGTCTGAACTGACTAAGCATGGAACCAGGCTTGTCTCCGGATGCTGTAAACCAGGTCAGTCATGTTTAGATTGGGGAACAGAACCTGTGGTGATTACTTTACAGCTTCAAACTGTAAAATTCCAGTAAAATCAGCAGTGCCCACTGAATGCCCTTGTTGTCCTTTTAAACCATTTTATGACATGTCACATGTCTTATTAAAATTCATATGTGGTTTGGCATGCTCAGGCGGGTCAGAAAATGGTGCCGTGTGGAACAAGGATGGGGAGGTCTTTGCCTGGGTGGACAAGTAGGGATGAAAACCAAAGACAGAGAGAACACACAAGAAAACAAAATGGACACTGGATCCTGGGACGGGTTACAGTGGGGTGTGGGCTCAGACCTCAGGTTTTTATTGTGTGTTCTGTATGAATTGGGAGGAGAGCAAAACACAGAACCCAAGATTGTAGAACTGGTAATCAGGCACAGCTAATATGAATGAATAGGATTATAACCTAACTTTTTTCTATCCCATAATGCCCCATGACCCTCCCCCTCACAGACGCTGCTCTCCAAACTGATCAATGCATCAATGCATACAATTGAGCATTAGGCACCAGTCAAAAGGGGAACACCGATGGACAGCATACAGAATTCAGTAAGTGCATTCAGGTTTATGCTGCTTTGCTGCTGATCCGAGATGCTAAAATATTAGTCTGTATGACACATGCACAAAAAACAGAAGGCAGTACAGCAATTGAAGGCATGAGTCAGGCCTCAAGATTCAGAATAAAATGTGCATGGAAATTAAAGGGGTCCATTTCTTTAAAAATATTGCTCTTTGTAGTGCATGAGTGTGCATGCTGTCAGCAGTCCTGTTTTTTGCACTGCATCATTACAAGACTACAAAAAGCGCTTACAGCAATCAGTACAGGCATACTTCCCCCCGTGTCAGATTAAAACCGATGAGTAGGTGTTCTAGCAACGTTGTGATTAGATTTCATATCAGATTTTATGTTGAAATAAATTGCATTTGACCAACCTGTCAACCATTGATGACTTGCATACAGATTAAGTCCCTCAGCATTTGAATGCTTATTTATTAATGCAAATTTTGCTAATGGAATCTTGCTTTTATTATACAATGTTAAATGTAATATCTGTAATGGAACTATTTTCTCCTCACACGTTAATGCACACTCACATACATAGGCTGGTATGGAGACATTGATGCATCTACAGTAAGCTGCATGTCTTTGAAGAAAACCCACGTGAACACGGGGAGAACATGCAAACTGCACATGCATACAGAGATATGGCCAGGCTCAGACCTCAAAAGCAACATCAATACACAATGATCAGGATACTCAAAGCCAACCCAAATAATATCCATTCAACTGAACTTGAAAGAATGCTAGTCAAAGATGTTGAAGACTTCAGCTACCTGGGCAACGTCATAGACAGAGCTGGGAAATTCAGGTCCAGAAAGTATAAATCCAGATCAGGATTTTGTTTCAACCAACCTGTTGAGTCTAAAGAGTCACTAAGAGTCACAGTCAGAGAGTACTCAACTGTTTGGTTGAAACGAAAACCTGGTCTGGATTTGTACTTTCTGGACCTGAATGTCCCAACTCTGGGCATAGATTAGCTAGGAGGTCCGGAGGCAGATACAAAAGCAAGAACAGATAAAGTGAGGGCTGCATTTCTACACTTGAAGAAAACATGATACTCCAGAGAATTGACACTGAACACTGAGATCAGAAAATACAGGTCTTTGTCAACAACTGTCTGTGACAGATCTTTGGGATATGGAGGTCAAATACAATTGTTAATGAGAACCCAGCCACTGGTGATGCACAAGCCAGTGTATTCTTTCATGCTGGTCCCAAGCCCGGATGAATGTTGAGAGTTATGTCAGGAAGGGCATCCTGTGTAAAATTTTTTGCTGAATCTAATATACAGACAGCAACAGAGATTTCCTACAGGACTGTTCGAGGCCCAGGTGCACCTTGAATCAGGAACTACCTCCACTACTGTTAGCCAACAGGGTGCTGGTGGAAAATGGGCTACTGTTGGCTGCAGGAGAAGAAAGGAAAGGCATGTCCAGAGGCAGGAGGAGAGGAGGAAGGTTAGGAGAGTGGAAGTGAGGGTAGGAACTTTGAATGTTGGCA
>JAACJT020000148.1:1943-13576 GCA_009936485.2 Gymnarchus niloticus | reverse complement strand
TCATTCATTCATTCATTCTAGTGAATGCATGATATTACAGTCACTCAACAGCAGGGGGCAGTACCATTCTTTAAAAAAAATCTAAGCTCTGTTTCACAGCCGCAATTTATGAAAAGACAAGAAGACAGGGCAGCATTATGCAGATGATAATAAGGTCCTAGACTTGGCTAGCCACAGAAGACATTGCAATATTTGTCCAAGAATACACGTTTAGCATCTAGCAATCAAACAGCTGAGCCTTCTGGGATTTGACATGGTCCTCACCTGGGAACAACAAGGTATGATTCCTTTATAAGAAAAAAATAGCAAAACATATCTGCTCTCTACCAGATTCAAATGGTTTAAGAAAGAAAATGAATATGGCCCAGTGTATGCAGGGCACTGGCATGGCATCATTCTGTCTCATTTGACATTTTTGCCCAAAAGGGGCTTAAAATTTCACGCTCAAACCTGCGACCCACAGCCTTGAGGATGTGAGCTGGGGCCTCAGCTGCTTCTCTAACCACCACAGCTTGCGTGAGACAGGGAGATTAGCAGGAGACACTGCCAGACATTTTGGTTTTTGATCACTTCTGCTTTGCCCTTCCTCAGGGACAAAAAACCAGTCTGGAAATGGGTTCTGGGCAAATAGAAATTTCAGCACTGAGGCAAAGTTAGTAACATTTTACAATCTATTGATTTAATTTATCAAATTAGCTGCTTGGTGAGGCAACCACCATAGAAGATTTCTCAAGTTTTTCATACAAGTGTTCATGTTTTGGCTAGATTGAGTATATTCATTAAAACTCATTTGGTAATAATGGATAAGTATATGAAAACAACATGTGAAAAACTACCCACCTACGCTAAGTTATTTACGTTTGTTGCACATGCTTTCACGCAGACCAGGCAGCATTACCTTAAAGGAGCTGTGCACCAGGGTTTCGTCCAAATCAATCACTACACAGTTCTTGCTATAGTCTGACAAGCTCCTTTCAGGTAGGAGGTATTTCACTGGAGACTGGAGAGACAAACAAACCACAAAAGTTAGTGTTAGGACAGATGAGGCTTCAGAACCTGTGGTGGACAGGAGTAACCAAAACTAACCAATCAATACTGGCACTAAATGTGGCTTTGAAGCCCATGGTGGGCGGGAGTATCCTAAACTAACCTATTGATGCTGGCGCTAAATGATTTTTTAAAACCCAAGGTGGGCAGGAGAATCCTAAACTAGCCAATCAATGCTAGTGCTAAATGAGAGTATATTAGTATCAGTGTCTGAAGGAAAGTGGTTATTCTGGATTTGCAGTTACTCATTTTTCATTTGTAAATAACTCCTCATCCAATCAAATACATTGAACACCCCTGAATTTTTGCTAGTGTTACGCAAGACTGTAAATTATGACGCTCTGGACAGCCATGACGTTTTCGGTTAATAAAACTATGCCTTAATGAAATTCACAGGTCTTTGGCCCCACCCAACTGATTACGAGCCAGGCTCAGAAAATAAATTCTGATGTGTCAAATAAAAGCAAATACACTTTTTCGCCCTCTGAGTCACAAATTAGGGCTACTGCAGATGACAGCGTGGTCCCCAGTACATCAAGATAAACTGTGAAATCAAGCTCTGTTGACTCAAGACGATCCAGTGAAAACGCTGTATAAATGACAGAATTCAACTTGTACAGTATTTCCTCTGTCAGTTGTAGCTCCAGTCTATAACATGTTTAAAAAAAACATTTTGATGGAATTTATCACCTTACACCTACCATCACTTTTATTTTGCCACCCATCTGATCAGTCCTAAATCCCAGTGATAGTTAGTGTGTACTTTGGAGGAATTCCCATCAGCTACAGTATCCGGAGGGAAAGGTGAGAACACCGGGGTGACACAGAGTCGGGGGGTAACCTTGGAGAGTGACACAGCTGCCTAAAAAGCCTCCGTGTCACTTTCTTTGGAGGAAACTGATATGTAAAAACGTGAAGGACTTTACCTGGGAAACCATTTAGGTCTAGTATTAGGATTATCAGACCTACAAAGAACTTTAAACTGCAAATATCGAGATAGCAGATAGAAATGCAAGAGAAGTGACACTATAGTAACCTTTAACACAAAACAGAATCTTTTCCTACTCACTTTGTGAATGTTGTGATTCACTTTAACACTTTCATTGGTTTTAAATAGGCCGTCCTGCAAATCCATGTGAAGCTGAGGATGCTACATCCGAAACAGACTAAAGCATCATGCTTACATCATATGGGTTGCCTAGAAGGTGTGAGCGCCTCGCGTGAAAGGAGACATAAAACGCAAAGATGAGTTTTATACAGGAGATGCACCAAACAGTCATTACATGCACAAAGGCACAGAAGACCTGTGTTACTCATAAATGGAACAGGCTTCACTGAGGCCCCAAGTGGAATTATTGGCTGTTCCCGAGTCTTGATTCCCAGAGCAGCAACAAGAGACAGCACTATCAGCTGAAGCTGTAGTTTATAAACAAGCCAACAGCGGGTTAATTGTCAGCAATTCATCAATTAGCTGCACGCAGTCCTTTCCATGCGCTAACCACGCCCGTTCAATTGATCGAAACTGTCACATTCTGAAGGTGGCTATAGAATCTCTCTCTTCTTACTTCTTTTTTGCGGTTTTCTCGTCGTTACCATGGGTACCGAGGCGGATGTGAAAACAGCCGTGGATTGCGTAACGAAGTTGTCAGAATTCCACAGGGACCACGCTGGCATTGCACTGCAGGAACAACAAGCAGGATCTCCGTTGGTGTCCCAGTGTGACCGTTTAGCACTGGCACTCTGGGATTTTGCGGTTAATTCATATCTGAAAGCCCCAAATGAGTAATGGGATGAGGGACCCCTGGTTTTAAAGTCCCCTCCACTGCGGTCTTAACCACCCAGCACGGTAACATCTTAATCATAATCGCTTAACAAGAACCGGCAATCCTGCTGTTCTAAGAGGAAATCGGTGCAGGGTAGCACTGAGAGAGGGGTACGTACGCTGGAGGCAGGAACGGCCTGGAGCTGGTCACACTGGAGGGGCAGAAAAAGAGAAGGACAGAGGGAAGATGAGATGGCAGGAGGGAGAGGTCAGGCAACCTGAAAGCTTAACACCAAAGCTCAATATGGGCTGCAGTTATTTTGAATTATGCAGATCGGTGCAGAGACACATGTCGCAGAGCAAAAACAGCATTGTGCTGGCAAAGTTCTCTGTCCGCCACACTCTCTGATGTGACAAATTTCATGGATAACTAAATAAGCTGGGCATCTCCTGGTGGGATCCGGAGAAGAAATCAGATCGCTGTCGGCCACTTGATATACTCAGTTATCTTCAGCACCATTTCGTTCCATAACTGTTGGGCAAGCCGATGGCGAATACACATCAAAGCAACCACGACAATACACGCACACGCCTGTGATGCCTTGCAGGATGAGAGGGGGGGCACCTCATTTTCTCACATCTATTTTCCATTCGCTTTCAAAGGCACGGACTGAAACTGCACTAATTCGAGAAAGCTCTGTCCCTGTCGAGCACTTTCTCAGGTCCGCAGCTGTCGGGATGCACATGCGTGACACCAGTCTCATGTGAGATTGAGAGGCCAGATAAATGGTGGGATAAAAACGTGCAGCTGGGTCTGGGTCAAGGGCTAGGTACAGATAAGACACATTTGATAAACTGGATCCTCCATCATGTCCCGGATTATTCATTTAGCAATAAGGAGCTAGTAGTATTTGCAGGGAGATATGTGCATATATATGTTTGTGGGTGAGTGTGTGTGCATGAATTGTGCCTTTTATTTTCCTGTCTCAAATCTGCAGCTGCCTGAATGTGTGTCCCTGTGCACGTTTGAATGTGCAGTGCCTTTGTTTACGTGTTTCTAAGTCCATTCACGTCAGTGTGTGTGTGGTGAATTTATGTGTTTCTAAGTCTGCTGATGTCAGTGTGTGTGGTGCTTTTGTTTACAGGCTTCTAAAACTGTTCACACTGCTGTGTGTGTGTGTGTGTGTGTGTGTGTGTGTGTGTGTGTACTGGAGACGGGCAGATTCCAGCAGTGCCTTGGGAAAGATGCCCACCATTTCCAGGCCTGGCTGGGAAAACAGCTGAGAGTTCAGTAAGTTCAGAGCAGCTGGAAAGACGTGTGGAGCCCGCAAAGAAGTCCACAGTCACTGACCGTACTTAAGGACGAAACAAGAACAAATCCAGTTACGTGTTCTTACTCGGGGAAAAACAAACCAGAGCCTTTTCTTCAGTGAGGGACTCTTGAGTTCAATGAATTTGGATGAGGAGCTGCTGATGACCCAGCGCATTTCTGACTGAATTCAACTTCTCTGCTACCTCTGAGGTTCTGAGGTTTGTCACCCACTAGCCCCCAGCCGCTGTAATCAGGTGATATTTGACTCAGTCCTGGTATACTCCCCCCGAGAGGCAGCCTCACCTTGGCAGGTGTCCCATTTTCTCCAGTGGTTTGGGACGGAGACCCGGTGCTGTGGCTGTATGTTGGCTCCACATTGTAGTTGTGGAAACAGCAGAGAAAGGCGCTGAAGATGCTCCTCTTCCTCTTCTTTAATCCACCGTCTGGCTGTAAAGCTGAAAAGCAGAATCATGGTGTGAGGCGACCAGTTAACCTGAACATGCTATGAATATGCTAACTCCATAGACACGGAACCGGGTCACAATTCCAATGTCCAACCCTAAATAACTAAGGCTGTCCTTTGAGGCACATCACATCTGATAATTAGAATAAATAAAAACAACATATTCAAATTGACTCTTTGGCATACTGGATTTTTTTTGCAAAAATTACCCACTGCAATTACCTAGGTACCACACAAAAATGCAGATCAGGTACTAATTTCCATGGCAACACAGAGTCCATATTTTGTCCAGAGTGGGGCCATCGCAGGTTTTTTTTCTGTAACTGGAAAGAGCTATAGGTTCTACAGTGAGTTCAGTTACAGTCTCTACAACCACAGAAAAACTAGTAGTTGTGACATTTTGTGGTTAAATGTATCGTTGAACAAGTACAGGTAGTACATCATAAAATTCACAGCAAAAACCACTGCCCCCCCACCCCAAATCAGACATCTACCAATCCACCCAGTTATCCACCCATTCATCAATCCTTCCATCCAAGTATCAAGTACAGGGTCATGGTAAACCTGGAGCCTATTCCAGGTGGTACAAGGCACAAAACAGGGTATAGCACAGGATGCCAGTCCACCCAACTGGAAATGAACTGGGTATTTTACTGGTCTTAAAGTGATCTGAGTTTTAGGTGAGTTTATATCTGGCTCAAAGCAAATATTCATCATCATGGATTCCATCGTGGTTTAAGCTATTTTTACATTTAAGGCCAATCTGGGTATTTTCATTACTCAAGCCTGAGCTAAAACATAGCTTCCTAAAATGAGCTTTTACTAAATTGTTTTTACAATTTTCTAACCATGACACGCACTCTAATGTTAAACATTTGTCGGATTTCTGTCAATATACAAGCGAACGTAAATAGCAGTTATTTTTTCATAGCATGAGCAGGTTTTACATGATTCCCCAAACAAAGGAGAGAAACCATTTTCCCAAATGTAAACCATTGCCAGTCCCAGTGACTTTTAAGCTTCGTTCCTTGGTGTCAGTTCAAAAAGAATCCATGAGCCAAATTTGCAGTTTAAGTCTTTATTATGGAATCTGTACATAATCAGAGTATGAATAATAGAAATATTATCTGGAAATGCAGAGACATCACACCACAAGCATGAACTGTTGCCTAGAGTGGCAGCTCCCACGTGATTTTCTGTTTTTATTTACGTGAGCATGTTGCTTAATGTCTAATGTGGCTGCCTTGTATGCCGGCCTCCAGCGATTACACCGAACAGCGTGACAAGACTGTGTTCACTCTCAGACGTTATATCCATACTTACTCATTCCATGTCCTGTAACACTCTATACTCTCTGAAATGCATTTTCACGTGAATGTACCTGTTCTCTTGCTTGTCTATTGTCTCATAATTGCACTATTCAATGATTAATGTTGCCACTCTTTACACCCTTGATGGCTCTTTTCCATCCGTGCTTCATTAACTCTCTCTGTTAGTCTGTCTATTATTGTTGTTCCAGGTCTTTGATGGAGGATTTCGTTGTGTACCTTGGGAAACTGCAAAGAAACACCTGGTTGTTCAATCACTGGTCTCTTGAGTCTGGTCCAGCAGGCACTCCAGATTTTCTTGCATGTGCTGGTGCTGCATCCCTCCAAATACTGTAGCAAAAAATCCCATCTGCTTTTATTTATGGTCAGCATTCTGCTGGTAAGAAGACTACACATGTCAAGTGGCAGGCTGTCAGGTGTTGTGTTCTGTTCAGCGGTCTGTAGTCTACCGGTGAGAAGTGATCTCGAGTACAAACAGCTACTCATCAATTAGCAGCAACAACAGGTTAATAACGACAGATGTCTCGGACACAGGATTATTCTATCTTTCTCAACAGACAAAAGTTGATTTTGTTTCTTTGACTATTTCTCCTCAAACTCTCATCTGCAGGGTCCCCTTGCTCTGAAAGTGATTATATATTCATATTATCTATACTGTTCCCCAACGGGAATCATGTCCGTAAAAACACGCTTTGAACAAGCAGGTCTTTTCATAGATGTCTTCATCCTCCATCCTGATCCTCTTCCTCGATCTGGCCATTGTCATTGCATGCTCTAGGCTGCAGATCTTCCTTGTCCTTCAGTTACAGGACATCTGCAACAGTGAGATGGAACATGTGCATTCCAAAGCTAGTGCTGTGGAACTTCTGATGCTCTTAGTTGGAATGAAGGTTTATATTCATGAATGAATATACGGCACAAATAACCCCTCACAGATGGTACTGGAATAGGCTTTGCTCCACGTTTAATCAAAGTCCAAAAATATATGTCCAGGATGACTTTCATCCTGCTTAACCTACATCAATGTTAGAATGTTAGTTCCACAGTCTTTGAACTGACGGTTTTTATGTAGTACTATTATGGTTCTAAAAAAAAAAAAAAAAAAAATCCAACAAAGAGGGACTGTATTTTCTCAAATGGCCTTTAGGATGCTAGTAAAAAAAAAAAAAAACAGTCCTGTAACATTCAGCACAGCCTGGTGCTGACTTACCAAATATTTGACTGAATTATTCACATGAGACTTCAGTACAGCTCATGTCTTTAGTATAGCTTAGATGGTCTTTTTACCTCTTGATGACTTTTAATTTAATCTGTTGTTGTACACAAAGTGAGTGACTGAAGTGCAGTGTTCCACTAAAAGGTTGAGTTAGTTGACTGTTAAAACCGCTCTAGACCATTGTACTTTTTCCTAAGTCCAGACAGCGAGATTAAAAAACATCACATTTTCTACCTGGTCAACACAACAGCAATTTTCTTTCCAGTCAAATCTTAGCAAGAAGAAAATTACCGCATTTTGTCCCCTATCAAGCCTTAACAGAATGAAAAACAAGATATTTTCTCCCCGATCCAACCTTAACATACTGAAAAGCAAGGTGTTTTGTCACCACATCGGAATAACATACAGAAAAAACAAAAGATTTTGCCACTTAATGAAACGTTAACATCAAGAAAAACACATTGTGTCACAACAGAGCCACAGCATGCAGAAAAACAAGGCATTTTCTTGCAAGCTACCTGCTTTTTATCTGAACTCCGCCAACAAAAATGTGTAATAAAGAGCCTCCAGACAGCCGATTGTTAGACATGAATGGAGCTTTGGCACACCGTGCATTTCCATGTCTCCACGTTTATCTGTCTGGCCAGGTGAATAAGCCATTCAAAGCCGAGCGAGCGCAGACAATGTCCAGGGATGTCTCGTTGGCGACTACAATGAATGTGGAGCCCATCACAGGAAACGAAGGGTAGGAGACAGGACGGCAGTCCATCACAGGCACACACTAGGGTATCTTAGAGAAACAAACTTGAAATGTTTTTGCCTGGCAAGTGAAAACCTGGGCAAACAAGGGGGGGGAGGGAAACTCCACCTGGAAATTGAACCTGCAGTCCCGGGGGGAGTTAATCAGGTCTCCTAAATCAAGCTGGAAAGGAGCAGTCTATGTTAGTATAGTCGAAGACAGCTGCACTGATAATGTAACAACTACAAGGCTAAAGGTCCCCCCACTGTTTTCCAGATTTCCTTATATTTCATAGTAGTCTCCTTTAAAAAAAAAGACCCAAATAAACAAGCCACAAAGGCAGGTTTATGAGGGCCGGAGTTTGGGTCCATCACCTTTGTGGAGGTGTAATTGCCACTTGCCCTCTTTATACAAATGATACATTCTTCCCGTGAAAGACAACAATGGCTCCGATTCATCCACTTTTCTTCCCTCCAAACAGAGGAATCTGCTCCTAGTTTGGGCTTCTGACGCCCCGGGGTCCTGAGAATGACACTGTTGCCACCAAACACCACAAGTTAAGCAACAGACCTCCAGGCTATTCTTTAAGACGCTAGTCTGTAACAGCGTAACTGGCTATTACAGCTGATCTGGAGAAATGAGCTCCGATTTCATGCATTTAACATTTGGAGTTAGGAATGTGGAAGCTAAAACTGTTTACTAAAAGCATGCAATTTAAAAAGGAAATGAAATCTACTCTACTTGTAAATCCAAGTAATGCAGAACATGCATATTTTCCAGTTTCAGAAAGATTGACTGCAAAATCACAATTTACAAGAAAGAATGTGTTTGCTGCATATAACGTTTATATAAAAAATTCTCAGCAATACTGTGGTCTGGGTAAAACCATATTTTTCTTAGTAAACAAACTTGAACATGCGGTGGTTTAACAGAAGCAATTTTGCATACTATGTTATTTGTCTAACGACACCTTTTAAAGAGATTTTAAATTTAATTCTATGAGGAAAAGATTTGACAAAACTAGAGGAAAAGAAAAACAAAGTACAAAAACCACACTGGATTTCTAAAGGAAATTCCTGACGTTCCTGGCAGGAGAAGACAACAGGCAGCCCCACAGAATGGAAAAATAGCAACTCATTATAAAATTACATATAAAATATGTAAATCCCAGCTCGGTAGAAAATAAATAGCCCCTGTTCTCAATTTGTCAGCTGACAATGATATGTCTCTGCAAACTGCGAGATCATTCACGAAGACACGGACGAAAACGTCACCAACGTGTTTTAACCCCGGGACCTCGATTCGAAGTCTTCTTTAAATAAAGCAGTTGCGATTTTAGAGCCGAGCACGCCATTCTGTTTTAAAGGAAAGCGCTATGGTCCCTGCTGGTTTGTGGCGAATCATTTCATACTGGCAGTGTCAGGAGTGACAGCAAATGGGGCATCTGGGTAACCTGGCAAAGGAGACACACAATCATCTCAGGCTGACTTCTAATAAGCTTCAGCTTGACAATAACTCTATAAGTATAAAAACAATGGTTCGACTCAATGGTAAAAAGAATATAATCAAAACGACCACACAAATATATAGGCCTATATTTTTTCATACCTCCAGGGTTGGGGATTTCAAATCAAATCTCCGAACGTTGTGTGGGGAGTTTGCATGTTGCGCAGGTTTCCTCCAGGTACTCCAGTATCCTCCCACAGGCCTAAGACATGCAGTTAGGTTGACTGGAGCCTTGAAATTTGCCATAGCACATGATTGTGGGGATGAGTGTGTACACATATGCCCAGTCATGGACTGGCATCCCGTCCACTGTGTACCCCAGCGTCGCACCTGTCTGGGACCGCTTCCGTGACTCCTTACAACTCTGGCCAAGATAAGCAGTCAGAAAATGGATGGATGGATATACATTAGACAAAAGTAACATAAGTGAGGAAGGCTTTGGTCTGAAGAGAGACTAAACAAACATAACTGTCCTATGCGGCACTCTGAATAATGTGTCAGAACTCCAAGAAGGGCAGCCTTGTGCAAGGACATGTCATAACATCAAGAAAGGGTTGTCATAGTCTCTGCTGGTCAGCATTCAGCAGTTTCTCACCCTGGTTCTTGTGAACGTCTTAACTTGCATGCAAAAATTGTGGCAGGGAACACCTTAGATGAGACAGCGGTCCATCGCTGGGGGACAGTCGTGTACTCACGCACACAACTGTGCAAATGAGAGATGCAGATTCACCCAGCTGCAGGTTTCTGGACGGTGGCAGGGAAACCGAGACGCAATCGAGACGAGGAAGCCAATCCCACACCGGGGTGAGACTCGAAGCTGGAGGTGTGAGGCTACGGCGCTGCGTGATGAGCAACCATGCCGACTATATCAGATGCAAGAGAACATTAACATACTTTATGTAATGCTCTTGCTTTGACCTCTGGGTCACATGACAAATCCATATTGTGCATACATTACATTTTCATAAGGACTCATTTACCTCAGATGGAGGCAAAGGATTTAGTGGTGCAGAGCATGGAGGAGTCTTTCCACATCATGACTCCTCGCCATAGCAACATGCCGGGGTTACAGCAATCATCCTTTTACACTTGAATGCATCTAATAAGCCATATGGCAGAGATGTTATGCAAGCCAGGTGTTCAGGGAGGAATCAAATTTTAAAAAGCAGCAGGCTAATAACATTCTTCACAAAACCTCATAAAACACACAATCGGCTTAGGAGACAATGACATCGGTGCCACTTCTCCAGTACAGGGTTGTGATGAGCCTGAAGCCTATACCAGGAAGCACAGGGTTGCCAACACCACATCATCACTGCATAATCACACCATGACCATACAAACTGGACACACAGGTCTGTACCCCCAACGCCAGGGTACAGTAATACCCATGGAACCACTTTACCACTACCATAGAACTGTCATATGATAAGTGATAAATAGACTCTCCACGTTAACCATATTAAGATAATATGACAATAAGTACATTGAGGACATTTAGCCTGTGACAGGTTATAAAGGGTGTGATCTCTGGCATCAGAGTCAGACGATCCATAATATTGGTAATTTGGCACAGCTAGTGAAATAAATTTGGGGTCTGCCCTCAATGTTAATATCACGTAAAATATCTGAAGCATCTGAGTCCTTCCCTGGCCCACTCATTCTTCTCAAGGTCCTGACATGGCCACTGAGAAGTTGTCAAACAGCTGGAACTACACCTTCATTCGGTCACCTCTGGAAACGAAGACCGTCTTGAAGCTTGATGGAATGATTAGCAGCTGTTGTTGAAGATCATTACATCCTTCTGTATGGAGGACTTATGAAAAATGAACTGGAGCAGAAAATTTGTAGATCTTTCTGGTATGAAGATGATGAAGATGCCCCTTAGGTGTCAGAAATGGTTTGTGTTTCTTCAATTGGAGAGATCGGACACAAACTGAAAGCTGGGAACAGGTGTTGTGATCCATGGGACAAGCACTGGATTTTCACAAGACACTGCATGGAATAATGCAGCATATAATATAATCACATGCTTGGGAGAAGCTGTAATTTGTGGATACATAAGTCATGTTATGTAGATAAAACTTCACAACACTGCGCTAAATTAGTCTGGAAGATGGATAGATGTTACATGACGTTGTTTGATACGTATTTTCTAAGAATAAAAGACCATTAGGTGTGAACATACTGTACCTTTTGCACATAAGCATACAATGTTATCCATCCATCCATCCATCCATCCATCCATCCATCCATCCAT
>JAACJT020000147.1:0-21638 GCA_009936485.2 Gymnarchus niloticus | reverse complement strand
TCAAAGCTGTGTTCTTCTAGCCATCCAATCAGATATCAGGAACATTTTTGAAAGCAGAAGAAATTCTTGTTAATTTTAGTTGCATTACTGTTTATTAGTATACAGTTTAATGGTCAATTATGTTTTTTTTTCCCAGGCCAATGTGCACTTTCTGCCCAGATAAATGGCCTCAGATGGCTTCTTTGTGTGCCTAAGACTTTTGCACAATACTGTATATAAGATGTGCTATGAGACCATTAAATGAGATCTTCTTTTAAGTGGACACCACTTGGTTTCTGGGTTCATTAAATACATTACTTCTATGATCTTAACATGTTTACATTTCCCTGAGGGGAATAGGACCTACAGTAGCTCAGTAGCTGATGAATGTTTGTTAATCAGAACTGAAACACAGACAAATTGTCTTGTGCTCATGCAGCCCAGGAGAACATTTTGTTTCTGTTTTTTCAGCTGTTTTCAAAGTAAGGGGTGATTTCATCATATAAGCAGAAAATTAATAATGCCACACAACAGTTGTGTACATATATTAATTATAGATATGAATACATATTTTAAGAAGAGGGAGGAACAAGAGGAGGAAGATGCACACAGGTGGATTATATCTAATGCGGGAGGGTCAGTCTGAAGGAGACTGGAGACTATAAAGTGGTGGCAGGGGAAAGCGTAGTTAGGCAGCATAGAATGGTGGTCTGTAAGATGACTTTGGAGATCAAGAAGAGGAGAAGAGTGAGGGCAGAGCCAAGGATCAAATGGTGGAAGTTGGAAAAAGAATATTGTAAGGTGGCATTCAGGGAGAAGTTAAGACAGGCACTGGGTGGCAGTGAAGACTTACCAGATAGCTGGGCAACTACAGCTGAAGTGATAAGGGAGACAGCTAGAAAGGTTCTTGGTGTGACATCTGGTCAGAGGAAGGAAGACAAGGAAACATGGTGGTGGAACGAGGAAGTACAGGAGAGTGTACAGAGGAAGAGGTTGGCAAAAAAGAAGTGGGATAGTCAGAGAGATAAAGAAAGTGGACAGGAGTACAAGGAGACAAGGCGTAAGGCGAAGAGAGAGGTGGTGAAGACTAAAGATAAGGCGTCAGGTGAGTTGTATGAGAAGCTGGACACTAAGAGGGGAGAAAAGGACCTGCACGGATTGGCTAGGCAGAGGGACCGAGCTGGGAAAGATGTGCAGCAGGTTAGGGTGACAAAGGATAATGATGGGAACGTACTCACAAGCGAGGAGAGTAAGTTGAGCAGATGGAAAGAGTTCTCTGAGGGGCTGATGAATAAAGAGAATGAGAGAGAAGGCTGGATGATGTGGGGATAGTGAATCAGGAAGTGCAAAGGATTAGCAAGGAGGAAGTAAGGACAGCTATGAAGAGGATGAAGAATGGAAAGGCTGTTGGTCTGGATGACATACCTGTGGAAGCATGGAGGTGCTTAGGAGAGATGGCAGTGGAGTTTCTAACCAGATTGTTTAACGCAATCTTGGAAGGCAAGAGAATGCCTGAGGAGTAGAAAAGAAATGTACTGATACTGATTTTTAAGAACAAGGGTGATGTGCAGAACTGTAGTAACTACAGAGGAATAAAACTGATTAGCCACAGCATGAAGTTATAGGACAGAGTAGTGGAAGCTAGGTTAAGAAGAGAGGTGATGATTATTGAGCAGCAGTATGGTTTCATGCCAGGAAAGACCACTACAGATGCGATGTTTGCTCTGAGGGTGTTGATGGAGAAGTATAGAGAAGGTCAGAAGGAGTTGCATTATGTCTTTGTGGACTTAGAGAAAGCATATGACAGGGTGCCTAGCGAGGAGTTATGGTATTGTATGAGGAAGTCTGGAGTGGCAGAGAATATGTAAGAGTTGTACAAGATATGTACAAGGGCAGTATGACAGTTGTGAGGTCTGCGATAGGAGTGATGGATGCGGTCAAGGTAGAGGTGGGATTACATCAAGGATCAGCTCTGAGCCCTTATTTGCAATGATGATGGACAGGTTGACAGACAAGATCAGACAGGAGCCCCTGTGGACTAAATAATATAGACCAAAGCTTCCTTCCAGGGAAATTTAAGATCCGGTGTTACCAGTCCATCCTATACCAATGTCTAATGTGGTCCTTGAAGTTGTGTGATATCACCTCAACAACAGCTCAGAAAATGGACTCAAAAGCTAATAGCTACATCTGTAAATGGCTAAGCCTTCCCCAATGCCTCTCCAATTCAGCACTCTTTGGGAGGAACACCCTGAAGCTTCCATAGAAATCGATTACCTTGGGCTACAAACAGGAGAAGGTGAGACTCATGTTCAAGAGACTCACCTGATATGTCTATTCAGAACACCAAGGCCTAAGTTTGCACAGGGCGGAAGTGGGATGCATCGCAGATAGTGGATCAAGCCATTATGCGACTGAAACACCAGAAGGTTGCAGGATTGCCACAACCAGGCAGGGCCAGGCTTGGATGGGGAACAGTAGCTAAGATGTGGTCTAAAGCCATGAAGAAGGAAAGGAAAGACCTTGTGATCTCCGAAGTTGTGAAGATGGAAGAGGAGAGCTACAAAATTAGAGCTGTGAGCTAACAGCAGCAAGAGAGCTGGACAACCTGGGAGGCTGTGGTCAACAGGACCATTATGTGGGCAGATATGTGGAGGATGACGCAAGCGAGGCTGAGCTTCCTTATAAGGGCCACGTACGATACCCTTCCCAATCCCCGGAACCTGCACCTCTGGTACAGCTCAGAGGAGACTTGCTAACTCTGCAACTTCCAGAACCCGAGCTTGCAGCACATCCTCTCTGGATGTAAAGCAGCATTGATACAGGGCCAGTATAGATACATGACCAGGTCCTGTGCAAGCTAGCCAAAATTCTGGGGGCACGCAGGATGGAAACAAGCAAGGCCAGCCCGATACCATCGCAGCGACTGATTCTGTTTGTTAGGCAAGGGGATGAGGCTCAGAGCAGTAGTGCAAGGGAGTGGTCTTTCCTGACACCTGGAGGCAAGTGGAATATGAGAGCTGCCCTCGACCACCAGTTAAAGTTCACACATGAGATCACCATGATCTCTCTACGACCAGATATTGTAATCTGGTCTACCTCTAGTAGGACACTCATTATGGCTGAACTGACCATTCCATGGGAAGAGGGAATGGAGGCTGCCTTCGAGAGGAAGGAGAAGTACACAGAGCTGGCAGCTGTGTGCATACAAGCAGGGTGGAGGGTCTTCACTTATCAAGTGGAAGTTGGTTGCAGAGGCTTTGCTGGAACATCCACCCAGCAGTTCCTGAAGTCTCTGGGGATTGCAGGCCTTAGACTGAAGAAGGCTCTTAAAGACATGGTGGAGGAGGCAGAACAAGGGAGCTTTTGGCTTTAGCTCTGAAGAAAGTACAGAGCGTGGGGAAAGCAAGGATCCTAGGGCTGGCTGCAGGGGGCGGTATGGAGACGTCCAATTCGCTGCTCACCACCTTGAGATGTTCCGGGATTAAAGGAGCGAAACATCAGTGAAGGTTGGCTCCCGGCTGATGACCCTGCAGCCGGCACAATGGCACCGTTGGAGGTGTGTCAGGCAGAAATGCCTAGCAGGTGGGCTCACCTGTGCTTCCATCTTTCTGATACAGACATTATTTAAATCACACATGACATCACAGGTCAGAAATCAATGAAGATTCATACTGAACATACATTTTATATTATGTAGGAACAGATAGCACACTACAGCTACACTATCTCAAATACTGTACCTTCCTGTCCATATTAATGTTGCCTTTTAAGGCAAAGTTCATATTTTAATTAAATTAAAAAAAATAAATATTATATATTATAATATTATTATAATATTTATTATAAATAATAAATATAAATATATTAAAAATAATATTCAGAAGTGATTTTACTCCAGTTGTACTGTTTAAAAAGATACATGTATTGTACTGCATATATTTCAGCACTTTACTACCTGTAACACAGATCAAATTAATTACAATTCTGACAGTGAATCACAATTGAAACCTTTGCTCCTTTTAGGGTAACATCCTCTAATGAGGATTGCATGCAACTTTTAACTTGAAAACGATCCACATTTGGGATTTAAACAGCTGTCCACTGTAGTTAGCATGGTGCATGAACAGTTAATTACCATTTGAACGTGAACACTACATTTGAAACTCACAAATGTGGTAACCAGTTGTAGGAAGGTGGAACAAGCAGCAGTTAAAGGCAGACAAGACAAAGACAGGTGCAGCTGCACAATGTCTGCTCTTTCACAATCCTCTGGTGGCCTCATTACCTGCATTTCCACAGAAATCACTCCAGTTCCCTCAACTACACCAAAACCATATACATACTTCAATTCTCTGGGCCTACCCTGTCTTCTTAGCCATGGACAGAAACATTCAGCTACATCCATATATACTGAGCTGTATCTTTTTCCAAACAATAATTCCCATTCTGTGTTGTTAGAATTTCTGTTAATATTAAATAGCCAGCAATCAGTTGTGTTGGGGTTAAGGTAAATGGGTGTAAGCTCAAGAAAGGCAGGGGCTACTATAATCTATATATCCTGTTCTATGAGCAGGTAGGGGAATTTGTCCTTTTAAAGTAAGTACCTTGTGGCAAAATGAGGTGGCTTCACACTGATCTAGTTTTCCAGAGAAAAAAAAAGACCATGTTGTTTTTGGTTTAGAGTGTTCCCTCGTATATTAGCTGACTGACAGGCTTGAAAAAAGTCATTTCTGTCTACATTAATCCTTGCTGATTCCCTCCCTTCCTGTATACATACTCTAAATGAAGCCATTTTATTCCATTGCCAGGAGTTCCTGGTTGTAGTTTCACCAGTGTTTAAACTTTTTTTTAACCAATATCCCCAAAAATGTGAAATTCAAATTCTTCGATCCTTTTGATTTTTTAATTTGATGCTTTAATTCTTTGATTTTAACTAGTCTGTCTAATTGAAGCATTGATATATCAGATAAATTTGAAAACTGCCCATATGACTGATGCTCAAACACAATAATCCTATCTCATATTGAGGTTTCATGAAAATTACACAGTTGTTAATATAAAGGATAAAAGAAGTCCAAAAGCAAAATGTTCTCCTCCATCATTTAACACTACAGTATGTTACAGTGGTCAAGAGCTGCAAGCAGTACAAATGATGCTTGTAGAATCATCCATCCATCCATCCACCCAAGTCTTTTTAATGTTTTCTGTTGAATTTGCATATAATATTGCATGCTAATGTGGTGAGTGATCTGAGCATTATTCATATTATGCACATATTGTACTTTTTCAATTATTATTAGTGTTCAATAAACTTGGAACAATGCTTAACCCGCCAATATACTCCGAGAGTAAAATTTATTCTAATTACCACCAAATCACAATGTAACATCTCTGGTGATTACATACTATGGCCCCCAAAAGAAACAAAGCTACTTTTAAAAGATACAAACCACTTCTTTGATGCCAAAACTGAATAACATGCAGTTACATATTAACTTGTATGCCCACATTAAAAACAGTTATGCCATTTATGTTTTTTTATATAAAGTATGCATGAATGAATATCATAATATATCAACTCATGGTATTATCACAGTCCTTAAAGGTTTGCATGAAATTGTGCTCTATTTTGTAGTTTAAATGTCTTTTGGTATGAATGATTTATCACATCCAGGGGCATAGTTAAAGATGAATGGATAGAGGGGCTGAGTCTTTACTAGGGGGGCTGATGGCAATCTTCCCAGGGAAAATGCTTTTAAATAGCTCATAAATGTCTGTTCATGACTTTATAGCACAGCGGATATGTGTTTCCAGTAATCTTGCCATGTGTAAGCTTGTTCACTGTACATTTGATATGACAACATAATAGACAGATATTACATTTTTAATATCACCTTGGAAGAGACATGTTTTGTCAATAATACGAAGAACATTTCAAGATGATATTTTTTTAGAAATGAATTTCTACACAAAGCAGAGAAGAACTGTTTGACGCTGCTTTCAGTCAAAACTAATTTAGTGTATGCAGTACTTTATTTTCATAAACTTATCATAAATGACTCACTGAGTTAGCAGGGTGCAGGTGTACCTTATAAGTGCAAACAGAAGCAGTAAACGTCAAAATAAAACATTGATTTGCTGCAAAAGTTTAGGTTCAGTGAAAAACACAAACGAACAAAATTGTATAGGGAAAAGACACAGCAATCTTTCTGAAGGTTGTCAAAATGTATTCTGAGAAAGGGTATTACCAAGAAAGTTGTATATTAAATAAATTAGGCCCCCAGTACCAGAGGTCAGCACCACTTTTCATGCCCATTAAAGCTGGCCATCTTAGATTTTTAATATCTGAAATTTTTAATATTTTTTATATTATTCATTACTTTTTATAATATGCATTTATGATACATTTATATTATGAGTCAAACATATTCTTCTAATTATGCCATATGATAAAGTAAGCCACACACCCCCTTACATAAATACATAGGTATGTGCATACAAACAAATATACATACACACACACACACTCAGGTTTCTTCTAAAGTTCACAACAGCAGGTACGTACGTACGTACGCACATTGTGTTCTGAGTCGATGCAGCAACAGATTAACGGTGTGAATTTGAAGATATGGGCCACGTTAGACCCCATTCACTAGGACCCATCCAGTAGTACTGATTTTCTGTGTGCCCCAGTAAAATTTCAGTTTCCTGTTTTAACAAACTAAACATAGTAGACATATTTTGCAGTGGGTTAATTTAGATAAATATTAATGGAACAATTGTGTTTTTTCTAATTTATGATGATTAAGGAATGCAGTCCAGCCAGATTCGATCTTACCAGCAACGAAAAGACACACTACAAACTACAATGCACGGGACATGCTTTTAAATTCAGTTCTTTCAGGCTAAAGCCCCCCTAAAATAGGCTTAACGACACCCTGATCACATCAATTATGTTTCTCAGGAAGTTAGAATATTGTCAAGAAATTTGACCAGTGGTACAGGCACGTACTTAAACGACCCCAAAGATAAACGTGAAATAGGAGGTAGTGGACAACACACTGGGAACAGACAATCTGCCCTTTTTACTGTACAATAATAGCACTGCAACAACAGCTGTATTGTGCTTGTCCACTGTACAGCTGGCTTCTGAAGAAATTAAAAATTTACACATTCTATACAAGCTCCCTTAGTATTAAAGAATGGGATATTAAGAGCACATGATCACCCCACACATTTTGGATTTTGCAGACCTATTTCTCTCATCTTTAGGCAATACACATAGGATGAATCCAACTGCAGAGTTCAATAAAAAATAAAAAAACAGAATCACTGAGATGGATAAAGGATCACTCCCCTATGTCAGTACTTTGTGGGACCACCTTTTGCTTTAATTACAGCCTTGAGTCTATGAGGATAATTCTCTACCAACTTTGCACATCTAGACCGTGCAATATTTGCCCACTCTTCATTACAGAACTGTTCAAACTCAGTCAAATTGGATGGTAACTGTTAGTGGACTGCGATCTTCAGGTTATTCCACAGATTTTCAATAGGGTTTAAGTTTGGGCTCTGACTAGGCCACCCAAGGACATTCACCCTTTTCTCCTTCAGTCACTGTGTGGTAATTTTACTGTGTGCTTCAGGTCATTATCATGTTGGAAGGTGAACCTTCTTCTCATTGACAACTTTCTGGCAGAGGACAGCACGTATTCCTCAAGAATTTGACAGTATTTTGCCCCATCCATTTTTCCTTCTATCCTGACAAGTGCCCCAGTCCCTGCTACAGAGAAACACCCCCACACCAAGATGCTACTACCTCCATGCTTTACTGTAGGTATGGTGTTCTTTGGATGGTAAGCTGTATTGGCTTTCTGCCAGATATACCATTTGGTATTGAGGCCAAATAGTTTGATTTTGGTCTCATCTGACCATAACACCTTTTTCCATTTGGCTTCAGAATGTTCAAAGTGTGTTTTGGCAAAGCTCAATCAAGACTTAATGTGGCCTTTCTTGAGGAGTGGCTTTTTTCTTGCAACCCTCCCATACAAGCCACATTTGTGGAACACTTGTGATATTGCTGTCATATGTACACAATGACCACTCTTTGTCATAAATTCCTGTACCTGCTTCAAAGTTGCCATAGGCCTCTTGGTAGACTCTCTGACCAGTTTCCTCCTCGCTCTTCCATCCAGTTTGGAGGGACAGCCTGATGCGTGAAGGGTCCTAGTACCAAAGACTTTCCACTTCTTAATTATAGACTTTACTGTGCTCCTAGGGATTGATAAATCCTTTGAAATTTTTTGTATCCCTCTCCTGACTTCTGCCTGTCCACATCTTTACCACTGAGATCTTTTGACAGTGCCTAGCTAGCCACCCACAGTTGATTGTTTGCTTTCAGTTGTACTACCTGGCACTGGAATGCTCTAGTAATAGCTGTTTTTATGCTGAACGAATTAAAATGATTACAATTGATCACAGGTGGAAGCCAATTAGCTTTATTAGTTACACCTGATTGAGTTTACAAGTATTTTTAGGAGGGGGATGATCCTTTATCCTTCTCAATGATTCCAGTTTCTTTTTTTTCTGAACTGTTGCTATTATATCTTTCAGTTGGCTGTCACAAGTTCCATTGAACAAATACAGCTGGAAAATTGTTATTTTGAGTGTCTTCATTTCAGGCTGCAAAGCAAAAAAAAAAAATGTGAATATTTTGAAGGGGGGTGATTCTTTTCTATACCCACCATAACAATTACAGAAATGGAGAGTTAATGGGCAGGTGACCAAAGCAAAGATGTAATTCAAAAGGTGAAGTCCAAAAACCCAGGCAAAAAGTTACCAAGACCAAAATTACAATAACATCCAAATTGACAACCCCAAAAAAGCCCATAGTTGGGGTCCAGAAATACAATCATACACAGGCCGCAGTGTTCATTTTGACAATAAATTTTGATATAGTTTTAGTTTTCAGACTGTATCACATTTTAGTTTTAGTCACATTTTAGTCATTTAATTATTCCTAATTTTAGTTTACTGTTAACACAAAAAGTAAATTAATTTTAGTCTACAAAAAGTAAACTCATTTTAGTCGATTCAAAGTAAAAATTAAGCAAACAGTCAAAATCAGACAGAGATCTTGTTTAGCATAAGAATATGCACAGAACACACTGTTCTTCTAAATTGTTGTGCCAACATGTACAGCTAAACCATATGCTGAGATTAGTTAACCTGAAATGATAACAATAACAACAATAACAGTTCTATGAGTTTTTGTTCATTTTAGGAAAAGTTCTTCAGTCGAGTATGACCCTTGCTCTATTATGCTTGCCACAAATAAGGTTTCCTATAACGCTAAAGACTCTTTCTGCAATGCCTTGGAAGATGGCATACCCAAGAGGTCTAGAGCAAAAGGTTTTAGCATATGGTATACACTTGGTTTCATATTCATCAACGTAATTAAAGTTATTTCATATTTGTGGTCGCCCTTATGCCCGCATGTGTCACGGAGATGACAGAACAGGCAGGGAGACCAAAATGCAGCCAGGGGGATTTCATTGAGGAAGCCAGGCGAGCAGACTTGAAAACACCAATCTCTAGGCAGAATCTGTGGAACAGGCAAGGTAGGTCGTGAGCTGGGCTGGTCAGTCCTGTTACGGGAGTCACAGAGGGTAAACACAGCAGGTAATTGTGGAGGATCAGGGCTTGGATGGGTATGAGCACACGAGGAGAGAAATCGGATGAGGAGGCACCTAAGTCAAGGTTTATTGAACGCTCAGTAAGACGCACAAGGTGGTACTATACTTCACAAAGAGAATCCAGCATAGCCATGCATTTAAACGGTCAGGCTAATGCTCTACAGCTGGTAAGGTGGCGTTCTCACGAGTGAGATTGGGGAAGGGGTGTGATAGCATGCTCCCAAACTAGTGTTATCCAATTAGAAGCATGCACCTGGTTAAAAATGCCCCACTACATCCATGCTTCTGATTGGTTGTCAGACCATGTCATGTATAACAGAAGTTGCATATAAAGTGTATTTAATTGCGTTGTGTTTTATGCTTCACGTTTTATCACTCATTGTCCAGTTGTCTGTTTATAACAATTTAATTTAATTTATTTTTGTTCAATGGTAATTTTACAACCATTTGTCTCAGTCTTTGTCATTAAAGGCACAATATTTGGTTTATTTTTTTGTTTTTGTGCCAAAAAAAATGTGGTTGATGAGTATTTTGCATCATAGTTTTCATCAAACAATTTAACACTGATGGAGTGCCAGCGCAAACGGAAACACATGGGAACACATATCTCACATTGAGGTGTGTCACCTCAGGGAAAGGAACCAGATAACTGGAAAGAGCTGTCAATAGGAACAAGCGTGAGATGGGCATGGCTGGCTTGGTGCACTGCAGTTGTGATAATTGCCTTACCCCAAAACTCCATCTTTTGAATTGACTGATTATGAATTAACCGCAAGATTCATGATGGCTCAGTGGTTAGGACTATTGCCTCACATTTCCAACATTTAGGAATCAAATCATGTGGAGTTTGCATGTTCCCTCCATGCTGTGTCATTTTCCTCTGGGTACTCTGGTTTCCTACCACCATCCCAAGACACACAGTTAGGCACCTCAGGATTCCTTGGATTGAATGATTTTGTGAGTTAGTATGTACATGCATTTGTGTGCCCTGCAACAAACTGGCATCCCATTAAGGGTGTACCCTAGCTGTCCCCCTAGGCTGCTTGGGGTAGGCTCTGGGTCCTCACCCTGACCAGCTGGCATGAAACTAGGCATGGTCGAGATGGCCCAAGCTGGCATCGACCAGGGAGCACCACAAGACCCCCCCCCCCCGCACAAAAGTCCCTTATAGTGAGCAGTCTGTTTATATATTGTACTACATCATTTGCATTAATTACTGTTTTAGTACTCTTTTAGCATTAAAAGAAATAACATGTTAATGTATGTGGAATGGTGGCTTAATAGCTAACAGTGTAACCTCATGCTACATGGGTTTGGAGCTCAGATTCTTTGGGGAGATCGTATGGTATGCATGGGCTTCTTCCTGTGGTCCAGAAAGTGTCCTTTGGTGAAATGGTAACTATTTATACCATGTAATTCACAGGCCTTGTTTGAAATCCTTTGCCATCATGCTTGCAGAGGCATATGAAGAGCTGAGAAAATTTAACAACACTTGACAAAGTAATGTAAAACCTTAAGGAATTTGTTGCTAATATTTATCAGCAGTAGCAGGATAATCACAAGAACATAAATCATATTTTTTTAGATTTTAATCAATTTGTTTTAATTAGAGAGATACATAGAGCCTAAGCATATTCAGGAAGTAGAGAAAACTGAAGATCTTCTTGTGCTGGCCTGTGCATCAGCAGTCCACTCCAAGTTTGATATTCATTTCCACTCTCAGTAGCTTGTATGCTTTCACCTCCTCCACTACCATTTCCTTAAAAGTCTGGCTGTATTGACCTGCAACTCATGCTACTTGTACCCCCAAACATAGTCCTTCACCAAGCCCCTGTATTCAGCCTGATCACTGTATTATTTTTATAATTTTGTATATCACATGTCCCAGTGTCATACCTGAAGTCTGGGAAAAGCCGGTGGAGATCTAGGCATCTGCAAAATGGGCAACAGGTATGGGTGTTATCCTCCGGGGGTGTGTGCCCTGCATAAGTTTCTTGCTGTCACCTCCCACTTGCATAAATTTCTCTAAGCCAACCCTCCATCCCACTCGGACAAATTCTGTCTAAGCCACACCCACCCCCACAGAAATGTATTGCTACCCACGCCACACCCCATCCAGTCCCACAAATTTCTCATTGCTTGGGGTTTTTTCCAGTGGAGTGGGTGCATTGGGGTAGTTTCACCTACAGTGCCATGTAAATCTAAACCGCTACTGGTAATTAGGTATACAATGTGAAAAGTAAAGTAAAGGAGTCAAGACTGTCCCCCTGAAGTGTTCTGAGCTGCTCACAGTTATGTGTAAAACACACTCATCTCACAAACTGCTGTCTGCCATTCTGGCCATCCTTAAACTTCTCCTTCAGCAACACTATATGATGCTGAGCACACTAGAAACATCAAAGAATGTTATATATACAGTGTTGCCTTGTCCAGATTTTAGCAGGAAGATGCCAAAATTCTCCATGCTAATACTACAGAGCCCTGCACAATTATTGGTACCACTGGTAAAAATGACTAGAGAAGCTTCAAGAAAATGTACATTTTGGTGAAGTACCTTAACCTCATACTAAAACAAAATGATAAAAATCCAACCTTTAATTGAAGTAAATTTATTTATAGGAAAACAAATCTCTCATCAAGAAAAAATTATTTTTAATAAAACCACGTGATACAATTATTGGCACCCATGGAAATTCCTATTGAAGAGGTAATTTAAGCATTTGCTCATTTCAATTTTAAATTCTTAAGTTGACTCCAGTTGACTCCACAAGAGATGGCCCAGGACCCTGGATGATCTGGAAAGATACTGTAAAGAGGAATGGTCTCAGATGACCTGCTCTGTATTCGCCAACCTTATGAAATGTTATAAAAGACTCAGTGCTCTTTTATTGGCATAGGGAGGTTATACAAAGTATTAAATACAATGATGCCAATAATTGTGGCACATGTGGTATTGTTAAAAAATTAATTAGGAATTTGTTTTTGTCTGAATAAATTTACTTAAATTAAAGGTTGGATTTTTCTTTTTTTTTTTAGTATGAGATTAAGCTAATTTTTTCTAACCCTAAGTGATCTTTACCGAGGGTGCCAATAATTATGGAGGGCACTGTATATAGTTTATTAAAACAGTCCGGCCAGGGTTGTATATGTAGATTGTACATTCTCCTACATATACAGGTTTCCCCTCACAGACTGAAAACAAGTGGTTTAGGTAAATCCATATCTCTAAACTGTCCATAGAGTGTGCACCCCATTCAAGGAGACCTACTCCTAACTGAGAGTGGGTGTAGGAAGCTTTTTAACTACTTCTCATGTCCTGCTCTGAGGTTGGACAAATTCCTAACTCTTAGAGCAAATCCTATGAGTTGTTCTGAAACGCTTTATAAATCCAGGCACAGGCTTTTATACTTCTCCCGTACCTTTTCCTCTCCCAGCTTGTCCTCCACCTTATTCCTATAGGTATCCTTGACCACCTTGATCCACTCCTTCAGCACTCACTGCACGCTCCTAATATACACTTTGTCACCTGTTCTCAAGGCTTTCTTCTTCTGACTGAGTAGAGCCTTCGGGTCATGTATGCGAATATTAACATTTTTCTTAGCATTTTTACAATTAACAATGCATAATAAACATAAAATATTATTAAAATATTAGAGTATGAATTAAAATATTAATAATTTACCACTCCAGTGATTGTTACTATGGTGTCCTGCCAAATTGTTTATTATTATTATTATAATTATTATTATTAATAATAATATGTGGTGCTATTTCAATTCTGTGGCCAGCAGAGGGGCTTTTCGGCACTGAGCAATAAGTGTGTCAGCTGGTCACGTTATGTTGATGTGAAGATGTCAGAGGTTAGTTTCTCGCATTATAGATATGTTTCATAGTTTAACAGAAGAAACATTTAAAATTTTAGTTATTCCAATGTACTGTTTTCTGGCATGAGTTACCGCAGTTTACCATAGTCACTGTATTATTTTTCATAAAACCAAAAGCCGCGCTTATGGTTACAGAAAATAATTTGTCTACCTCATTGCTGCCTCCCATTAGGTCAGTTCAGTTCATCACCAATTCCTCCATGTTTTTTTAGTGCTGAATAAGAGTGAAATCAGTCGTTTCTCTTTCACCCATGGGGACTTGCTTTTTCTGTTAAAATCATTGACACTGATTACTTTTGTGATGTTGTATTGATTTTCAAGATTTATCACCGGCAAGTTTTTTAAAGGAAGACCCACCCCACCTCCCATTTATAGTACTGTCATTTATTCAGTCCTTCAGGTGACAGGCCTTTGCAATCCTTTGCTTCCTCCTGTTTTTAAGACCACTGTAACTAAGTCACAAAATCCTGTTTATTGAACTTAAAAACCAACAAATGCTCAACATGATCAAAAGAAGAGGAAACTTGCATGGAAGTCTGACATTTAGGCTCACTACCGACATAACATATTTAATGATTAATAATGCATGCTTTGAATATACTTTGAATATAAATTCCTGGGTATTACTGACTGTTTGGTAGCATAGTTGTCTCACACCTCCAATTTTGGAGCCCAAATCACACCCTACTCTATGTGTGTGGATTTTATACAGTCTTCACATCTTGCATGGATATCCTCCAGGAATTTTTCAGTTTTCAGTTAGGTGAATTGGTACCTCTTATATGCATGCCATTCTGTTGACTGGAATCACACCTGCGATGTTCTCCTACCCTATGCCCTGTGCTATCTGTACTGTATATATAGTCAGGATGGTGATGTTTTGGTGATGGCCTGTGTTGGGTTTTCTCCACATGTAACCTTTGGCATTCATGTTAAAATGTTCCATTTTTGTCTCATCTGAGCACAAAATCTTCTAAAGGTTTTCTGCAAGATCCTTCAGGTTACTTGGCAAACTTCAGCTGGGACTCCAGATGAACCTTTTTGAGAAGGTAGCTTTCTTCTTGCCACCCTCCCATATAGGCCAAATGTGTGCAATCTCTTCAATATTTGTGTATGAAACACATCTTGTCCTCTGTTGACTATTAGATACTTTCAAGGTTGCCATTGTATTCCTGGTGGCCTCTCTGACCAAATGTCTTCTCCCTCAGTCATTTACTCTAGCTATGATGGATGCTCTGGTTATGGCAGACTGTGGGTGATGTATTGCACTTTGTATTTCTTAATAATCAACTTAACAGTGTTTCGAAGTACCTTCAAACCTTTGGAAATCTTTTCATATTCCTGTCTTGACATGTACATTTCCACAACTTTGTGACAGATTTGTTTTGGAAGGTCTTTTGAAGTCCTGCCACTTACTTCGTGTGTAACTGCACTTTCAGTGTGAAGAACCACAGTAAACAGCTGCTGTGGTTACTTCTGTGATAGTTTACATGATGCTATTGAATGTTATCACATGATGATATTAGGGTTGCATATTTATCACCAGAAATTTTAGAGCTATTTTTTTCTTTTTGAAATTAAGCATTTGGTGTAAATTAGTAGGAAAAATATTGATTTGTGGCATTTTAACTGTATGCTTTAGGTTAACAAAATGTGAAAATTGCTGAAGGGAGTGTAGGCTCTATTCTCAATGCGGGAATATCCTGAATAAGCAGGTGAAAGATGGCAGGATAAAAGAATATTTTCATATTTTAATTAGGCCCTTATACATTATGAAAGCATAAAAGTTGTTTCCCAGATATTAATTTGCTTACTACTTCATTATAAGTTTTAAAATTTTAAGCCACATCATCAACATTATTCACAAACAATACTTTGAAAAGCTTGTAATGATTCTTACAGGATTTCAAAGAAACTTCCTAGATTTGGTGGATCTAGCATGACCTTCATGAAATGAACTCATTATCATTTGTAGTTACATTATGAAGCAGCATGCAGAACCATTCATTTTACAATCACTTATACTGGTGAGGGTCACAGGGTGGCCTGGAGCATATCCTTTGCAGTACAGTATATCAGTCCATCACAGTGCACACACACACAAACCATGTTGCAATTTATAACATTTATTAGGCAGGGTGCGACGTGGGAAGTCCATCCACAGCCGGGACAGAATTTAAACCTTCAGCGCTGGGAGTATAAGGCGGCAGTGCTACTCCAAAAAGCCGTGCCTCTGCAGAACCATTTAGAGGCAAACACCATCAAGACAGAAGCTAAATCACCACCCAGTGTGAGTGATTAATACTGGAACAAGTTTAAACATTTGAAAGAATATGTATAATTCATTTATCAACTCATGCAAATGAACTGTGCATTTTCATTATACACATTATTTCATTATATAAATATGCAGTGCACATTTGTTTTTCAGTTATTAAAGAAAAACAGTATGCTAATAGTTTCAAAGAATTAACTTCTGTCTTTTGTTTAAAATAATCATTGACTATGTATTTAATGTATTTAATGGTCTGTGACATAATTATAGCTAACAGTACAATAATGTTACCCGCTACAGCTAATATCAGTTATATAGCTAATAATACAGCTAATAATAGTAGTTTTTGATTAAATTTTAGTATAGTGGACTCATGATTTACATTATTATCTTACAACATATAAATACTCAGACTGACTTCAATCTAAAGTCATAACAGTCTATGTGCTCTAATAAAATGTAGAAATGTCCTGAATAGTATGTCTGGTCATGGATTTGCTTCATTTTAAATTCATTTAACATTGGAAAATGTATTTTACATTTTTTCTTCTGTATAAGCTGAATATAATAAAAGATTCCTTTGTGTATTTAAAGCTGTGAACACGTTAATCCATTTCTTATATGATTGTCATGTAACAGCAAGTGTAATATTAAGAACTGGGCAGTAACACATGATTTAGGCTGTTATAATGAATATGTTCTTGATCCTTCCATATTAACTTATTGCCAGCTCCATTTCACTAGTAAAAGGTTCTTCAATGGGTTTCCCTTCTAGGTCACACCTGTCCATTAAAATATTTGAATCCTGTTCCTGTTCTGTATGTGGGGGTTTCCCTCTTCTCCCTGTGAACCAAGCCTTCATCTCACAGCTAAAAGAAAATGCCAAAAGGTGAACTGTCATCTTTACACTGCTCGTAGGGTGTGTGTGCCGTGCGATGGACTTGCATCCTGTGCTGCTATTCCTCAGAGTTGTGCTCCGTGCTACCTGAAATAACCCCAGGGTGACCATGACCCTCTGTGACCATGACCAGCATAAGCGTTTAGAGATGCATGTGTGGTATGCTAATGTATAGATTCAGCTGAAGTACATGTACCAAGTTCTAAAAAGGATTATAAGAAATTATATACATTCTGTATATCTTGTTTTATTTTACTTATTTAGTATAATGTTTTTCTGTGAAGCTCACAGACTCCTTGCTTTAATTACACTTCCACATTGTGTCACGCCATGCTCAACTAGCACAGTCCCGGCTAAAGTCAAAGTCCTGTCCAAGCCTGTTCAGCACCAAGGATAGCACACATTTGCCCAATGATGTCACATATTGACATCTGGAGCAATCCAATAGCTATCCCCAGCTGGCAGCCACTAATTTCCTCGATGGATAGCAATGGATGGATTCGCTTCCAAAGTCTACCAGGAGCATGACTACATCCTGGTTCTGATGGAAAATGCCACCCATTACCTGAAGGTGATACATCTAAGGAATACAACCTCCACGGCCATTGGACAAGAGTTCTTCTTCCTGGTGAGCATGGTAGGCATTCCCCGGGACATTATTACCAATCAAGGTATTCCCTTTGTCCCCTCAATACTCGGGGATTCTTATCACCTCTTCCTGGTAAAACACTGACATACCTCCGACTATGACCTGTAAACATCAGGCCTTGGGGGCTGGTTCAGACAACCATAACAATGTTTTTGCCGGAAAGTAGTGCATCAGAAAGGGAGAACCTGGAATCTGATCACAGCACTGAAATTAAAGCAAAAAAAAATTATGTGGAAAAACTTTTTCTACTTATTAACATGGGTAGGTAGGTTTGACTCATATGTAAATTATACAAACCAATCTTGATGTAACATACTAACAGACATGTATAGATTGTATTTCACCTTTTGAATTCATAGTATTTAACAACATTAATATCTCATTTTTCAGCACAATGGCTTAGTGTATATCACTGTTGCTTTACACTTACAGAGTTGTGAGTTTGAATTCCACCTCTGCTCAATGTATGTAGACTCTGCATTTTCTCTATGTATCTCATTGGCTTTCCTCCACAATACAAACATACAGCTAGATGAATTGATAAGTCTAATTGCCCATGATGTGCATCTGTTATAGATGGATATCCCCCCTGTCGAGTGTTATATGCTAGGGCAGAACACAATCAGAACACAGATTAATTGCAGACACATTCTTCCATGTTTATGCATTACTCACTTTCTAAAGCACTATGTGATGAAGATGAAGATAACATAATTTTATGTAGCAGTGTTTACAAAAGTAATGTGATGAGTGCCCTGAGAAAGGTTAGTCTATTCAGTCATGCAAAATGCATTTGATACATCGTGTAAAGTTTACTATACTGTGGCAGGCATGGAAGCTTATGAGGTTGCAGAGAAATACACAAAGAGGGGCAAGGTTTAATTTGAGAAAAAAGGGAAATAGGTGAACACTGTGCTGACAAAGGGGGTTGGGGTCGCTGAATCAGGAGAAAATACTTTCAGTCCTAAAGGGGCCAACATAATCTCTACAGCCCTGGTGGGAAGATCAGGAGATAGCAGTGCCATCAGGATAGTCATGATCTTGGTTGTCTATCAGTATGCATAAGTAGCTTATTTACTTATCACCCTCTCCCCTCTTATCTCCCTGACATGCGTTTTATCTCACGCCTCAAGAAGGACAACACCACTTTTCCAGGTGATTTGTAGCTGTTTGCTATGTCCTGTTTGCATTCTTCATGGATGGCTTTGGAGAGCTGTGTTTGCTGTTTGCCTAGCCATAATTCCCAGATGGCTGTCAGGTCACAATATCAGTCCGTCCAAAACCACTTATCCAGTACAGGGCTGCAGTGAGCCTGGTCCCTACTCCATGATGCAGGGAACACCCTGCATGGGATGCCAATCTATTGCAGGTTACAGACACTCTCGTAGACCACGGGCAATTTAGAGTTACTTTTTAGCTACATGTCTTCAAGTTCCATGAGGAAACGTGCAAACTCCACACATGTAATCTAAGACAGGATTCCAACCCACAACTCCGGGAGGTGTGATAGGTGTCATGGTGTCTTAATGGGCTGTACCACATAAGCACATATATGTTTATGTATTACACTTAAATACATGTGATATGAGAATGATGACATACCATAAATACACTAGGAGGCAAAAACATCCACTACTGTACATTTCAGAATAGTATGTTGCTTAGAAAAATAAAAATTAGTTGAGTTGCTTTTAAAACAGTTTTTGTCAAATATTAAGTCGATTTAAAATAATTTGTACCAAGGGGTTATTTGCAATCCTAACAATGATACCTTTGTGACTTTGTTGCTAGATAACTATGCAAAACCTTTAGGTACACATATAACTCTCTTTTGTGAGTGCAACATCTAAAGGCAAGCCTCATTTATTCTTTCTCTGCTAACCAGTCTGCAGTACAAGAAGGCATATAAGATCATGCTGAAGACGTAATGATGGCATAATTGTCCCAATGTACTGAATGAAAGGATTCATCTATCATGTGCCAATCTAAGTATGTCATGCAAAAAAATGAGTTCACTGCTATTTGTCTTCATTAGTCATACCTACTGAATAGAAACTTAAGGAATGTTTCAGACAGGAAAATGGAATGAATGCAAATGTATACTGTTTTAGCAATAATTCAGTTGGTCTCTTGTGTCATGGGGTTTGGTGTGAATGCAAGTGCGGGGGCTCAAAAACCAAAGGAACCAGCATGAGAGGGAAACCAACACTTTACTGGGAAAACCAATCAGGATAGCCACATGAGGCAAAGGCAGCAGTAAGACCCAATGACATAGCAAGGACCAAGGCAAAAAGTTTGGTTTATATAGGGCAGAAAATGGGGTTATTGGCAATAGTTGAGAACAATCATTGACAACTCAGTGAAGCACAGGCAGAAAACATGCAGGAGCGCCCTCTGGTGGAACCATGAGCAGGCAACATGACATTGGCTTAGAAACATTTCAGATGATCTACGGAATTAGCAAGAACTTAAAGAGTCTCCTGAATTAGAAGCTATTTAAATGGTCTGCTGTAATAGAACCAATTCAAATAGTGTATAGAATACACTGTAAGAATCCAATAGCTCCAATATCAATCCAGCGATAAATGGCATTTATTATTGGAGCAGTCACAATATTTGATGGTCCAAAGACAGACAGAACGTAGGTACAAAAGGTGGTTCAGGCAACAGGTCAAACAAATCCAAAATGTGATCCACTAAACAGAATCCAATGTCCATTCAAAACAAATATCAAAATCCAAGCAGGTAAAACCCAGAGAAAGCGACTAAAACCAGAATCAAAAAAGCCTGAAAACAAACAGGGTCAAGAACAAATCACAGTCATACACAGGCAATCTAAAATTGCAAGAAGGAACACACAGTAATGTGACTTGTACACCATTCCGCACAGTGAGGCAAGAGAACTAGAGGCAATTATAAGGAAAAGCTTGATTACAAATAGCTGCTGTTAATATTCAGGGCATGAAGAACAAAGGTATATTAAGTGTGGCTGGCTGGGCATCGACACACCATGAGTTGGGCATGGCTGACTTGGTGTGGGCATGGCTAATAATAATTTTTCCAGGGCATGGCAAATGATCAAGATTCTAGGGTGCCATTTTTTTTCTCTTTTCTGACCATAGAGTGACTTTGCAATAGAGTGACTTGTGCTACAAAATCAAAATCATTAACTGTGGAATGATTAGATGTATATAGAAACTGTCTCCACTTTTTCTATCTAGCCCCCCCTGAGAACAAGCCGCATTCTATCCCACCATTTTTTACCATGAAATGTTCTCAATATTCAGTGTTTTCTTCAAATGCAAAAGACTTCCACAAGTTTTACAGGTTAATTTTCTCTTTAGAATGGTGTATCATATAATGTTTGACTAATGTAATCATCATTTTAAGTACACTTTTATATTTTTATAGTTTAATTCAGCTGATAGAGAAATACAATGGACATTGCAGGTAAATACAGGTGATACCTCCATTTATACTTCTAGCTGTAATCAGTCACTTGAACAAAGTCCTCCCATTAACCACAAAACAGCTCTCTTCAGCAGAAATGCTTATTAGTGTGTACAGTCACCACAGTTGTATACAAATACAGTACTCAGATGACTTTGCACTCATTCGGTAACTAACAGTCAAGACTTTACAGCAGACACATCCAAAGTTCACATGTTCTCTTCACCTTCTACTGTATTCCTTCAGGTACGGTTTCCAACTACAGTCTGAAAACATATGGTTAGATGAAAAGGCATTTTTAAATTGCAAATACTGTGTGTTTGTAGCAGACTGGCATCCAATCCTAGATGTTCCATACTGCTCAGGATAGGCTCCAGGATTAACATGGCCATGTTCATTTTGGTAGTGAGATCCTTATACACACAAAATTCTGGGAAATTATACCAGGAGAACATTAACATTGGAGAAAAATATTACTCCTATTAGGTTGGTTTGTTGTTCAGTCTCCTCCAAGTTTAAGGTAAAATTTATTTAAAGAAATGCATTTACAATAAGAAAGTAGCGTCAGAACGCATAGCTTGTGGGGAGACAAAAATATTGACTTTTCTGTAGGGAATTACACAGCAAGCAGGAAAGACAAAAACAAATTAATGATCTTTTTGATCTTATCCATTTTGATCGTGTCAAGGAACTTTTAATTGGGTATTAAACTTTTACATTCTGTAGCTATTCTGTCCCCTTCAATGGATCACTGCCTTGTCGTGGCGAAGGGGCTTGCGTAGTTCAGTGAAACTATGAGCTAAGC